>JANHFT010010132.1:63334-73438 GCA_032467955.1 Pseudoxenodon macrops | reverse complement strand
AGACTGTAGGCAGTTGGGACAAAGGAAAGATTTGTCTGAGAAAGAAGTCAGGAAGCAGAATGGAGGATAGGAAAGTGTGAGGGAGGTGATTATGATTTGTGTAATAGACAAGGCTGTTTTCCAAATTCTGGAAGGAAATGGGAGTTAAGTTAAGCCGATTCCCTTTTGCTGCTCATTCCTGGCCCCTAAACTTTGTAATAATCTATTCATGACATTAGCTGAACGTAGGATGCTACGCGGGAACACTAAAATTACTCCAGTGCAGTCATCAGTGATTAGGGAATGGAGTTAAGCACCAAGAGTGCACTCAGAGAGATGCACCCCTACCTAATCCTCTCTTTGCTTATTCCATTTTGATTGCTAATGCTTCTTATTAAGAATCAGACTTGGCCCTTTGGATTTTGCCCATGTCAGACTGCCCTGCTGGTTAGATAGAAGATGGAAGGTAGGGTGTTTTTTTTTGTATTGTGCTGTATTGCCCTCTGCTGGTCACCTCAGCTATTGCAGCCTTCCAGCAGATTTAAAAGAGCTTTCCTTCCTAAATTAGAATCCCAATTTTGACACACTGCTTCAACCCAAGAATAAAACACATAATTGGCAGGAAGGATTGACAGGTTAAGCTTCAGTTGCCTTGCGTGGCACACATTCAGATGGAATCGTGAACTTAAAAAAAAAACCTCCACCATTTCTGCATTGATCAGGAAAAGAAAAGAATAAAGCAACATTTATTTTGATTTATTTAAACGCACCAACGTGCCTACTGTCCCTGTTCTACTGTCCCCGTTTATCCGTATCCATTTCCTGTATTCATAATCGTGTTTATACTTATATCTGTTATCTTATATATGCTTGACAAATAAATAAATAAAAATAAAATAAATTTAAAAATACAGATAGCCCTTTAACTTATGACCACAACTGGAAACAGAATTTCTGTTTCTAAGCAAGGCATTTATTAAGTGAGTCATGCTTAAATTTAAGACATTTTTGTACAGTTGTTAAGCGAATCCAGCTTGCCCCCTTGACTTTACTTATCAAAAGTCAGCTGGGTAAATTGCAAATGGCCACCATCACATGACCCCAGGATGCCACAACCATTGTAAATATCAAGCCCCAAATTTTGATCACATGACCCTGTGGAGGATGAACACACCCAGATGAATGAGTTCAAAAACTCCAGGTTCATCCAATTACCATTTTGGGTTTGTGTCACCATAGGCACAGTGGAGAAATGGGATGAGGTTCTAAATATGACCAGCTGGTTGACCTACAAAAGTCATAAGTGCAAGGACCAGCTGTAAGTCAGCTTTTTCAAAAGTCATAAGTGCAAGGACCAGCTGTAAGTCTGGTTTTTCAGTGCCAATGTAACTTTGGTCTCTGAATGAACGGTTTGTAAGTCAAGGATTATCTGTGAAGCCCTCTTTCATCACACTTTCTCTCTCCTTCCTTCCCAGGACCTCCTATCATCTCCAGCACACAGACCCAGCATGCTCTCCATGGAGAAAAGGGCCAGATCAAATGCTTCATCCGCAGCACGCCTCCTCCAGACCGAATCGTGAGTTTGGGTCTTCCACAAGCTGTGAATGACATGGAGCATAGCAATAGCAATGGCACTTAAAGCTTAATATATTGCTTCACAGTGCTTTTACAGCCTTCCCTAAGCTGTTTACAGAGTCAGCCTCTTGCCCCCAACAATCTGAGTCTTTATTTTACCCACCTCGGAAGGATATATGGCTGAGTCAACCTTGAGCCTGGGGGATTTGAACTGCCAAATTGCAGGCAGCCGGCAGGCAGCAGAAGCAACCTGCAGTACTGCACTCTAACCACTGCGCCATTGCGGCTCTTCCCGTGGTAAAGTCAATGGGGAAGCTAGATTCACTTAACAACCATGTCACCAATGTAACAACTGCATTGATTCATTGAACAATGGTGACAAGCAAGGTCGTAAAATGGGGCAAAGCTCAACTTAAAAACCGTCTCACTTAGCAACATAGCTTTTGGGCTCAATTGTGATCATAAGTTGAGGACCATACATATGTATACACATGCATATTATTTGGTCACTAACGTAGAAGACCTCCAAGGTCCCTTTCAACCAGAGGTGAAATCCAGCAGGTTCTGACAGGTTCTAGAGAACCGGTAGCTGAAATTTTGAGTAGTTTGGAGAACTGGCAAATACCATCTCTGGCTGGCACCAGAGTGGGGAGGGAATGGGGATTTTGCAATATCCTTTCCCTGCCACGCCCACCAAGCCACGCCCACAGAACCAGTAGTAAAAAAAAATGGATTTCACCACCGCTTCCAACTCTGTTGTTCCGTAAAGGCAGCGAGGAGAGTAATTAAAAAGCATGAGGTATTATAATTCATTTTAATCTGCAGGCCTGGTCCTGGAAGGAAAACGTCTTGGAGTCCGGAACTTCGGGCCGATACACGGTAGAAACCGTCAGTACCGATGAAGGCGTCATCTCCACCTTAACCATCAGCAACATCGTGCGGGCGGATTTCCAGACCATTTACAACTGCACCGCCTGGAACAGTTTTGGTTCGGACACCGAGATCATACGTTTAAAAGAACAAGGTGGGGATTGCTTCCGCCGTGTTTCGAAACCAGAAAAGGGGAGTCTGGGAGTTCACCCGGGTGGAATGTAGAGAAAGCTTTTCCCGCAGGACATGAGAGAGGCAGGATTAAAATAGGACGAAAAATAAAAATGCAAGGTTTTGGCATACCTGGGGGAGCCTGGCTTCCTAGTGGGAGAAATGTTAAAAGGCCATGTTTTAAGGTACAGGTGTTCACAAAGAACCAAAGAGGATGGAGCAGCAGTTTCAAAAACTGGCAAATCTCTTCAGCTTAGGAAAACGTGACCAAAAAAAGGCCGAAAGTCCAACTCTGACGAAGCGGAACACTAATCTGATTAAGAGTAGCGAAAGGAAAAGCCTGAAATTGTGCCTGCATTATTTTATGACGATCTGGAAGTGTAAATTGATTAATTGCTTCCTGCTTATCCTAAATCAAACCTCTGCCTGCTGAGCGTTAACCAAGATCGAGAGTACTCGGAATTCTTAGATGCACCGAACAAAGAGTTTAACCTATAGATTGCACAATTCATAATTTGCATTTCTTCAAATTTCTCTAATGTGAGCATTACTTTGTTGAGATTCTCATTTTGTTTTGATCAAACAAACTTCGATTGGTTCAAAGGAAATCACGGGATGAATGTCCACAGCCAATCAGATATAGAGAATATCTTCTCTTACATAGGGAGAAAAAATAATAATGTTGCACTTGGACCTATGGCTGATCCTTGGACTGTTGACAAAATATGATATGCTTCTACTCTTGTTTGTGGTCACTTCTTCTTTCCCATCTCATTAGTATTAAATTAGATGAAGTTGGGGGCTTTCTTTTTTTGCTCTTTGGCCCACCCATTTCTTTCTTTTTCTGCCTTGCCTCCTGCAGAGAATAGAAACCCTGACCAAACACTGAAACTCAGTGGTGGCTTTTAACTTCTTGTCCTTATGGTGCGCTAACATGATTTACATATAAATTGAAATTCAGACGGAATTGTTTTAAGCAAAGCTATGTGTTTCGGTGACATGCCTGCAGAACAAAATGGCACCACCTGAGAAGAAATGTTTCTTCAGAATCTGAATACAGACGGATGAGTTCAGGAAGTTCTAGTTCCGTGATGGCAAACCTATGGCACGAAGTGGCATGTGGAGCCATGTCGCCTGGCACGCGCAGCATCACCCGCTCCTCTTCTGGGTTTGTGGCGTGCATGCGCACACAACGATCAGCTGGGCTTTGTGCATGCGGCAGTGCCAGAAACTGGAAGAGTTGGTGCATGCACGTTGCCAGCTGATCAGAATGTGTGCATGCATGGCAGTAGCCAGACTTGCTGGCCGGCGTGCATGCTTGCATTGGAAACTGGAAACTCATTTTCCAGTGTGCGCATGCCCCTGGGCAGCTCCTCTTCCTGGTCACGGCTGAGACGAGCATGCACAGTGCTCCCTTTTTGGCTCTCAGTGCCATAAATGTTTGCCATCACTGTTCTACTTCATCCCATTAGGACTTTGTGTTTGTGTCACCATAAACACAGTAGAAAAAAATGGGATGTTGCACTAAATATGGCCAGTTAGTTGACCCACAAAATGAGCCAGATCTGCTCCCAGACAGAAATCTTTGACAAGGGAAGATCGAAAGAGTTGAAGGTGTGTTTGATAGAACTTAAGAATGGTGTCCCTACCTACCACACTAAAATGCAGATGTGAAAAAGCAGTAGAAACACAATGAAGTCAACGTTTATAGGATTTATTAGCAAAGCTGCAGTGGGTCGTAGTTGGGAGTCCCAGGAGGGAAGAGCTCTTTCCCCAGAGGGCAAAGAGACAGAGGGACTTGGAATGACTGGCAGGCAAGAAGAGAGCAAGGTCGAACCCTCCCTAACAATCAAAGATTGCAGATAATTGCTTTAGTCTGGCAGGATTCTGTCTGTAGGCGAACAACAATAAAGGAACTACTCATAAGTAACTCCGCATGTCACTCTTGGTTCTTTGGGCCAGACATTAATCTTGCCAGACTAAAGCAATTGTCTGGAATAACGATAGATAATTCTAAAAGGAAGAGATAACAATCTTAAGCTAAAAGGCATGAGAAAGTTACCAATTAGGGGAGGAAGGGAAAATTACAAAAGTTGTGTGCATTGGGGGGGAAATTAGCTTTAACTAATATGGCACAAGCATGCAGAAGAGAAGCCATTTTATACGGGAAGGGAAAGGTGGAAATGGGATGTATCGTTTAAGCCTCCTCACCTTTGTAATGATCTTCTGCATTAGCACTAGAGTCATATAAAGGAGGTTAGATGCCATAATTTCATTGGGGATTATAAATTATGGATATCAATTAGCATTCTTCAGATTTTGGCTTGCAAATAATGGTTTGGAGAAAATGGCCTGCACCATTATCTATTCTAGGTTTTCACGACAACCCACTCACTCTTCTGCAGCTTTTAATTGCAAATTTCCCCTCTCCATTTCATTTTTTGTCTAGTGATCCATCCTGAGATCATAATATATGATATAACACAGTACAGCCAATCTGATTTAGCAATTTGCTGAAATCAACAGTAATTCATGAAACCTACTTACAGTGTGGGCTATATTTCCTGTTTAGTCACGTAAAATGGAAACTAACCAAGGAGAGAAGCAACCTAGAACTAAGAAGAAATTTCCTGACACTTAGAACAATTAATCAGTGGAACAAATTGCCTCCAGAAGTTGTGAATGCTCCAACACTGGAAGTTTTTAAGAAGAGATTGGATAACCATTTGTCTGAAGTGGTGTAGGGTTTCCTGCCTGAGCAGAGGGTTGGATTAGTAGACCTCCAAGGTCCCTTCCAACTCCTGTTATTATGCTAATTTGCTATAAAGGGTTTGCATGCTTCTTCCGAAGCTGGTCTGTTTGCTTGTCGCTCGTCTCTGAAACTTTGGCAAACCGCACTCTGATCTATCAACTTGTTTCGTGCAAGGACCATTTCTCTCCCATCGGTTTTCTTAACACCATGGATCTTCAGTAGGCTTACTATGCATCACTAGTTTTCCTTCCATCTGGCCATCCTGCTCCTTACCGAATCCCTCTCTCTTTTTTTTCCAACTCTGTTTTTCTCTTGTTCTGTTATACCTTCTGAAAACCCAATGATCTTTGGGTAGATTTCTACGTTAAGCCCTTGGTATCCTACTTCAACTTTTTAAAACCTCTTCTTTGTTTGTGTTTAAACTGTCCCCTTGGGGAGATACATTCAATGCAAGCAGCCCACATTTTTGGTGCCGAGAGACTACTGCATGCATCCAGCTTTATGACCTGCAATAAGAATGACCAACCTGCCATTTAAACACCTCCGTAGTGAATAGGAGGCACCTCCTCCACAGGTCCGTGAGCAATCACTCCATGCTCCCCAGGCATCCCAGCCACCTTCTTTATCTTCATTTGGCTGGGTGATTCTTGAAGTCTGGAAGCACAAGAGAAAGAGAAAGCAATTCAGGAATCTAGAAAACCTGGGTATTTCGAACATCCTACGAGTTAGTCCTTCATGGCAGGGAGATCAACTTCCGCAGGCAGGGTGCCTGAACAGTCACGGATCTTGCAAGACAGAGGGGGAGATGAATATGTTCTGACCTACCTTCCTTAAAAAGCATGAAGCAGAGTCTTAGTCTCGGCAAAACCCCTTTTATTTACACGACTGTGAATTCCTTTCATTCACAGTCAGCCGGACTTGGCAAACAGTCTTTCAGAGGAATATTTATCAACACAGACCTTATCTCGCTTGGAAAGCTGCCAGAGAACTAATTTCCAAATGCAGGGCAAGGCAAAACTTGGCACAGAGTCACAAACAGAACTTTCCACTCTTGAAACAACCGAATGAACGAATTGTTTCCTTCAAAAGCCCACTCCCCGTTCGCTCCTCTTTTGTTTCCTATGGGAGGGGCCAATCACCTCCCAGGTGTGGCTTTACTCCCAAGTCAACCCTGCTTTCTTAGTTGTTCTTGTCTTCTGGCAGCTCTGCGCATGTGCACACTGGAAACAGGCTCCAGCTGTTCCTCTGCCTCATTGCTGTCTAGCACCCTCTCTGCCTCCAATGCAGAGCACTCGTCCAACCTTTCCCCAGCCTCCAGGACTGGCCCATGTTCCTCCCGAACCTCCTCACTGTCCGACTCTGCTGCCAGTTCCGCTGACCCCCAGCAGGCCACAACACAGACTTACTTGTGCAGCATTTTGAATCTTTTTTCTTAAGCTGCTTTTTTTCTCCTCCAGAATGAATAGCTGTCATCTGTAGCTGCCATGAGATCCTAGAAACAGACTCATTTGATTGAAGGAATTGCAGACAGGAACTATGTACATTCAGAGAGGACCATTTCTTCCTTTAAATTTGAAACATTAGAAAGCCTTACAATCCAATGGCTTGAGGGTCTCCCAAAAGCCTTTTAATGCTATGCTATAATTGATTATAGGGTTCTTCATCAAGGCTATCTAGAAAAAGCCTGGTGTTTGCCTGAAGTTTCACTTGAACATTATACAGAATCTGATAAGGATAATATTTAAAGCCATTCTCAGACACCATTTTTATGACACTTGATAAATGACATTTACTGATTCAGTCATTTTGTGGTCAAACCAAGACTTTCTGTGTCTTCTCAGCCCATATGTGCAGAACTGTGTAAAAAATATATCACTCAATTACTTTTGTTCTAGATAAAGAAATACTTTCCACATAAATAGTTTTTTCTAAATTAAAAAAAAATACACATGATACCCATCACAAAGCATACAGTCTAAAATTGAGAAATTGTTTATTTTGCAGAAGATCTACTTGCATGGATGCAATATTTCCCATCTTCACGTACAGCCGTCATAAAACCGTTATTTCCCAAAGACGGGAAATTTTCAGGTTAAGATTAGTCTAATTTAAGATTATAAAATAATATGACATCTGGGTTTCAAAGTATCAAATCAGTGTTTGAACTCCTCGTTTTTCTCTTCCATTCATTGCCCAATCTCGCAAATCACAAACATATGCTTTAGGCAAGATGTTGAGAGCAAAGCAAAGCAAAAAGGAAATCACATATTTGCTATCCATTTCATAGAAGACAAACTGGGTATAGTTTTCTCAAAATTCCCCCCACCACACACATTTTGTAGATGAAATAGGTACAGATCAGAGGTGGGTTCTGAATCTTCTTACTGCCAGTTCGCTCAAGGTCACGCCTTGAGCGTGTGTGCAAAACGTGCGAGCGAGTGCACACACAACAGTCAAAAACTAGCTTCTCCGCATGCGCAGAAGCAAAATCCAAGATGGCGGCGCCCACAGAGCCACTGACAGAACAGTCTCTGTGACATCACGGCGGAGATACTCCCTACTCTATAGAACCGGATAGAACCAGTAGGAACTCACCTCTGGTACAGATACTACGCTTGGTCTTAGCCAAAAGGCTGAGAAAGAAGGCTATGCACAAGTTCAAGCCTTTTTATTATGCATGTCACATTATAGTTTTTTTTTACAACGGTATATATTTTTTTAGTTCTGCATCAGTGATCTGCAATAAAATTTCAATGACTGAAAATAAGCAGAGACAACTCCAATGGAAAAAATGCACAGGAATTAATCAAAGCCAGGGGAAACACATATACAAAACAGCGAATCCAGCTTAATATGAATGCAAAGCAGAAACAAAATATCCTATCTTTTCCTCCCTTTCTATCCCATCCATAGCATGGTCTTCTACTGTCTTTAGTCTCCCATAGTCCTGTTTGTAAGATTTCTTTTATCCCGACCTTAATATTTTAATAAATAAGGCAGCCAATATACCCAACATATCTCCTCCTTCTATTTTCCCCACAATAACAACCCTGTGAGGTAAGTTGGGCTGAGAGAGAATTGGCCTAATATCACACTTTTGTGTGTAGGGGAATACATTTTAAAATAAAGCCCTGGGCTTCAGACAGTCACCTATTTTATTTTACAAATTTAAGTGAGAAGCAAGTTAGAACTAAGAAGAAATTTCCTGACAGTCAAAACAATTAATCAGTGGAACGACTTGCCTCCAGGAGTTGTGGATGCTCCAACACTGGAAGTTTTGGAACCATTTGTATGAAATGGTATAGGGTAGCCTGCCTTAGCAGGAGGTTGGACTAGAAGACCTCCAAGGTCCCTTCCAACGCTGTTATTCCATTAACTCAGTTCCCATAGGAATCTGGTAGAAACTATAATGATGTCAGAACATCATTGTAGAACAGTCACACATTATTTTGTTTCTTTAATACAGTGATATCATAAGCTCCATGATGTCACTTCAGTTACCTTTTCTCATGAATGTTCACATCCAATGTACTCCCAGAAAATAGATGTAATTGTAAAGGCTGGCCCCTCGCCTGCACCACACCATCTCCTATTCTAAGACAAACAGGCAGAAAAGATTCTGCCAAGAGATGTACCGGTATTTATTTAGGGTATGGCAAGCGCCTAGAGATGTCTGTTGTCAGAACATTGCAAACTCCAAAAAGTATAGTTTTCTTCCCTTGCTGGCATTATTACAGAATTATAATAATTCCAGAGATTATAATTTGTAGAAAAATGATTCAGGCTTCAGGTTTACATGTGAAGATTGTCTGAAGACTGAAAATATTTTCTGTGGTAGATGTGCCAAAACAGGTACGCAAATGCACCAGGTTCTGAATGTTCAATGTTCTTGTTTTTCTGCATACAGCACAAGGGCTCCCTTATCCTCTCTCCTCAGTAGCAACTTTCATTATTCCGAAGAATAGAAGTGGCACATTCTATTTCGGCAAACAAATACACCCAGCGCAATCTTGCTTTCGGATTACCTGGTGTAGTATTGTGTTTCTGTAGTTGTTAATTGTGTCTTCCATTAATCAAACAGCAATAATGACTTTCACCTTCTTCCACTGTCTAGTCGTTCTCTCCACCCTGGCCTTGCCCAGAAGCATTTTCAGTTAGAGATTCAAAGTATAATCTACCTGGGATTTTCCTATTATCTTGATCTTTAGCTCTCCGTGAAGAATTAGAAGGCGAGAATGAGATGGAAAAAATATAACTTGGTCTTTTTTTCTTCACATGGAACACATAAAAATTAGAATAAGGGTGTGAAATGAAGGCCAGAGGTAAAATAACGGAATGGTGCAGCATTCCTCTTTTCCCTCCCCTGTTGGATCCTGCCAGCTGCAACTGCAACTGCTACCTTCCCATTTTCAGATGAAAACAATGATGGCAGACATGTGCAGATGCACAAAGGAACCTATTTGGACTGGCATGTCAGCTCATCTTTATCAAATGTTGCACAGGTATATTTGGTTGCCATGCTTCATTACCCCAGAATGGCGTGCCTGAAATGTTTGCCTCTTCTATAAACCCAATAGCTTTCCCACTGAGTCACATTTTACAGAGCAATAGCTATGTATTCACTTGCCGGGCATCCGTTTGGAAATCCTCAGCAATTATATATACTATGTGGTTTGTATGCTCTCTCTCTCTCTCTCTCTCTCTCTCTCTCTCTCTCTCTCTCTCTCTCTCTCTCTCTCTCTCTCTCTCTCACACAC
>JANHFT010010132.1:49588-63234 GCA_032467955.1 Pseudoxenodon macrops | reverse complement strand
GGTTTCCTGCCTGAGCAGGGGGTTGGACTAGAAGACCTCCAAGGTCCCTTCCAACTCTGTTATTCTAAATTCTAAAAGGAAACGCTCTTGATTGAAACATGATTATAATTTTAAAGATCCCCTTTTAACTGTCATATAATAGGAATAGGAATAGTGCAGGACAGGACAGTTGGAAGGGACCTTGGAGGTCTTCTAGTCCAACCCCTTCGTTCAAGCAGGAGGTATAAATGTCTTATACCATTTATACATTGATTCTGTAGGATCTCCAAGTTCCATCACTTCCTCTTAAAAGTTATAGTGGGCACTTGGACTGTTCTCATTACGTTCTCACTTAAAGGCAAGGCTCCCTCTCAGATTAAACTGAAATTAAATGGATTTAAAGTCAGCCTTGGTTTCAATCCAGCGCAAATGAAGTTAGCAGCTTGTTTTCCTGTTGCCTGCCTTCCCTGGGCAAGCAGGCGTTATTTGCAATGCTAAGAAAGTGAATCCCAGGAAAAAGCGCTCTGCAGAGAGTTCTTGTTCGGTTGTTCATAATACAGATACATGTAATTAAAGGTCATTTGAGATGGACCACTGTTCTGCAGAGCTCATAAAGAACAGGTGACTGCTGACTGCCCAGCAGTCTTGGGAAGCCAACAGCTCTGCCAGAAATAGCAACCCCGTTTTGATGCAGGTTGAAAAGCTGCCGGGTTGATTTATAAGAGCTGAGCCTATAGGAAAGGGAATAGCGTTTCCAACAATTGCTTTTCCAACTGCCAATCTAATCATATATACAATGGTCCCAGGACTATCACCCTTTTGCCTATAAGTGCAGTGCTGAGTGTTTGAATGTTCCCCTGGATTTTAAAACATTCTTGCAGATAGAAAGCTAAAATATCTTGCCCGCCATTCAGCTAAATTTGCTTCCTAAGAAAATGGGTTTCCACAAGCAAGGCTTTCCTTCCTTCTTTCCTTCCTTCCTTCCTTCCTTCCTCCCTCTTTCTCCTTCTTTTCTTTCTTCCTTTTTCCTTCCATTCCTTTCCTCCTTCCTTTTTTCTTTTCTTTCCCTTCCCTTCCCTCCACCTCTTCCTTCCTTTCTTCTTTCTTTCTTCACTGAAATGTGCAGTCTTGCAAAGAGACCCCACGCGTAGGGATGAAGATGGCAGTATACTAAAATTAGGCCCCACTAACAATTTTCTCCGAGTATATTTTTAAAATATGACGGACACCCAGACGGGTGTTGCCTGATGTCTAGAGGTAACCCTGCATTTTGGGACCCCTAACTCTTGCAACAAGTGGGGCGTGGACCCCGAAGCTAGCTGCCTTTGGAAGTGATGGGCAAAACGTCCCTGGGATTTGCTTATTCTAAAAAAAAAAAAGGCAACCCGGGCAAAAGAAAAAGAAATAACTGACTGACGTTGGAGTTGGGCGTTGGCTGTAGACACTTGCTTTATTTTCAAACAGGTACGGAAATGAAGGCAGGAGCTGGTATGGAAACAGGTACGGAATTATGAGTGAAGGTGTGAACTGAACTCCCCCATCTCCCAAGCTAATCCCAATGAAACAGTAATGCCACATCCATTAACAGGAGGTAAAAGGATGCCTGAGAGAGGAACCATTGTTGGAGGGTTTGTTAGCCTTCAGAATCTTTCGGTTCTTTAAAGTTTCTCCCGTCCCTACAAGTCCACCCACTTTTCCAAATGGGACAGTGCTACACCAACCACTGCAGGAGGGATGAATTGGTGAGCATGAAGAAGAGGATATCTTACTTATCCTTAGACCCAGAACTGGGAAATGCCCCACGAATGGCCTATTAACATGTTCTTAAAAAGCCATGTCCCACCGATTGGACCTCGTCTCTAAAATGAACACTGGCATGTCAAAACGACCACAAGCAAAAGTCAATTTCAGGTATAGCCTATACCTCCCTCTTTGGCTAAATTAACAGCGGTTGTCTCCCAGACACTTTACTTAACTGCTTTTGGCAAGCTTGTGGGAATCCAAGGAATTGGTTATGGTTAGAATCTGGTTAGATACTTTGGTGGGGGGGGAGGAGATATGACCGATTGGATGCAGTAATTATTTTGCTGACTTAAGTTGACCATGTTTCCGAAACCCGCTTTTTGCTAGCTTCTTCCCATCCCATCATCCTGCTCTGCTCTGGCCTATTTTCTTTGCATGAGCCCCCATCACAAGCCATCCTCTCTCCGTGTTTGCATTTGTTATTAGGACCTCATCTTCCCTTCATAAGAGCTTCTCGCTTACCTCTGGAACGGCCTGTGGGTTGCTCCCAAGCCTTGCCTGCCTACATCTTTCCTGTTCCACCTACATTCCAAGGTGGTTAAGAATAAGAACAGGAAAAATCATCATCATCCTCTTTTAACAATCCCATAATCCCTTGCGGGGGTGGAGTCTGGGCAACTGAATGGAGCTGAGTGTTTACTGGCCCGATGCCCTTCCTGTTGCCAATGAGGAGGTTTCTTTTCAGCAGATATATTCTCATCGTGCCCAGAGAGAGAAATATCTGCCTCTACCTAAGATCGAATTCACAGCCTCCTGATTATGAGGCGAGAACTCCACCTCTGGGCCACCGCACCACTCAAGAACAGGAAAAATGTTTCTCCTAAATTCACATTCCCTTGGGCCTAATCTTCCATGGGTCATTAGCAGACGGAGTGGGCTGACGATTCAAAGCAGGTGGCCATTGCTTTGTTCTTTTGGCATTTCACTCTCTCCCCGCCGACCTCATCTTCCTCATCCATCAGGCTGCCAGGGAAAAACCAAGATTATTCCAACCGAGAACCTGGAGGATCGCTGTAGGTGGCTTTCAAAATGAAGTCAAGGAGCCATGCATGACTTTATATCTGCATGGTTGCCAAGGTCGTTCGTGATGGTGGAGATGGTGGTGGTGGTGGAGGTGGTGGGAGGAGACAAAAATGGCAAGATGGCTTCTGCAGCCATGTAATCCAAGCCCTGCTCTTTTCTTGTGTGTGATGGGCAGAAGGAATAACCTTGAGGAACAGGAGGAAGAACCGCAACCAAGACAATGGTGAGATAAAAGAAATACGAGTCTGGGACAGGAATGCGATTTGAGGAAGCATCTTAGGCATGACCCTCCCTGCTTCCCATAAAGAAAAAGGGAGGGTGGGCGCAGGTGCATTAAGACTTGCAAGATTCTGTTGCTATAATATTTGATACGCAGGTAGTCCTTGACTTACAATCGTTCATTGAGTGGCCATGCGAAGCTACAACAGCACTGAAAAAAAGGTGGCATACAACCAGTCTCACATTATGGCCATCCCATCATCCTTACAGTCATGTGATCAAAACCCAGGTGCTTGACAACTATTTACAATGGTTGCAAAATCCCAGGGTTCATGTGATCGCCATTTGCAACCTTTCCGATAAGCAAAGTCATATCACTTAAAGACCTGTGCTTCATTTAACAGCTGCAGAGCTTTGCTTAACAACCATGGCAAAAAGGCCGTAAAAGCAGGCACAACTCACTTAACATCCATTGCCTCGCTTAGCAACGGAAGTCCTGTTCCCAGTTGTGATCATAAGTTGAGGACTACTTGTGTTAAACTTTATAATATATGCAGTATTCGCTTGCATGTCTTTGGTTTTCGAATTGGGTCGACTTTAGAGGGCTGACACACACATGTGTTGTACATTAAAAGGGGAGGAGCAGAGCTTCAATCACACAGTTGTGGATGCCATCTTATTATTTTTTTCCCCTTTTCTGCCCACAGGAACCATCACTGTCATTTATTCATTTGATGTACCTGAAATATTTCTAGACCTCTTTTAAGGACAAAATTTCCCCAAGGTGGCTTATAATCATAAATTCATGGCTATAAAAGCACTATAAAAAAAAATAAGAATAACGGTAACAGTAAGAACAAGGAGCAGTTAAAACAACCCATCCCGGAAAGCAATCTCAAACAGGTAAAAAGAACAATTCAGCAAAATCCATTTAAGTCAAAACCAGGAGAAGCAGCTGCAAATCTTTCTGAAAATCTGCAGGGATGGGTCCCAATTAATTCTGCAGGAAAATCTGGCCCTCGGTAATGTAACCAGGACCAAGAGATGGATCAAGATCTTGAACATTGGCAGAAAAAGAGATGTAAACAAACAATAACAAAAAAAAGAACTATCAGAATTCTTGGATACGTAAACCAGCCTCAAATCTGTTGGATTATATTGGAAAAAGTTGAAGCTACAAGTATATTGTAATCTGCGCTTTTCAGAATATGGGGGCTAGGGTTCACACACAAACACACACACAAAATAGACAAGCAATAAATATATCAGTAAAAGTGAACAAAAATGTAGAAATCAGTGGTTCTGAACCTGTGGTCCGTGGACCTCTGGGGGGCCCACGAAGACTTGAAGAAATGCTGCAATTTAAATCTTGAGTTAAGTCTTGTGGGTCCATGACCACAAAAGGTATTTAAGGGGGGGGCCCGTGGTGAAGAGAAGGTCGAGAACAACTGAGTTAGAATAATGTTTCTCAAGCTTGGAAGCTTGAACATACATGGACTTCAACTCCCAGGAGGTCCGTGGTGAAGAAAAGAGAACCAGTAATATAGATCATGGGTGATCTGGCCTGTGGGGCCGCCTTGGAAACACTGAAGGACTGGCCCGCAGTGCCTCTTTCAGTGAAAACGGAGCTTGAGAGGATTGTGAGTTCCGTTTTCACTGGCAGAGGGTTGCAGGAAGCCATGGCATCTAAAAATGGAGCTCGGGTGCCCGTTTTCGCTGGCAGAGCGCTCGGGCCACCACAGGGGGACCCCCTGACAGGAGTGATATTAAGCTGGCCACACCCACCATGACCACACCCACCCCGGCCCTCCGAGGTCAAACACAACCTTGATACAGCCCTCAATGAAATCGAGTTTGACACCCCTGATATGAAGAGCCCAGAAAAACCCAGGTTGGCAGGGATGCAGAACTGTAGGCCTACTCTCAGTTTTACCCTTCTGAGGCTGGTGCTGTTTCACTTTAGCCTTAGAAAAAGAGACACCCGATTTATCCGAAAGCCTTGAACATTTCACCTTAAATCTTTGGACAACCTTTCCAACACACACAAAACACACAAATAACAAGGAGGTTGAGTGTGGGGGGGGGGAAAACAACGCCATCCTCCTTCTGATCCAGATAGCAGTGAATAGCTATTTGCCGTACACAAAAGAACTGAAACGCGTATAAAGCGCCATGCCCTTGATCTTGTCCCTTCGTCGTGAAACCACACCTCTCATCATTCCCCGATCAGGCACACAAAAGCGTGGGAAAGGGATGAAAAAAGCAGAAGCATGAATTGCGCCATTAACACTGAACAGGCTCCATCTCACCCACTGTAGATCCCTAACAGCAGCGCAGGCAGAGACAGGGAAGGAGCCAGATGGCATCTGCTGGCGTCTCCATTGTTTGCTCCATTGACACCTGCAAGCGGAGGGCATTTTAAATAACAATGGTGGCTGTCATAGATCTGAAATAACCACAATCGCTTCCTGCCGCTGGGAGGGAAAAGGGACGTACATTTCCACTGTAAAGGAGAACAGCGGACAGATCGTTCTCAACTTTCAATCAAGATAATGCATCACTGTCTGAAGGTACAGCAGGGCTGAAAAAAAGCAACTTACGAACAGCCCTCGCACTTACGACAAGTAGTCCTCGACTTACAACAGTTCATTTAGTGACCAAAGTTACGATCAAAGTTACAACATTCCTGAAAAAGTGAGCTACGACTATTTTTCACACTTGCAACCGTTAGCTCATCTTCATGGTCACGGGATCAAAATTCGGCTGCTTAACAACGGACTCGCATTTATGACAATTGTGTCCCGGGATCGTGCGATCCCCTTTTGCGACCTTCTGACAAGCAAAGTCAATGGGGGAAGCCAGATCCTCTTAAGAACCCTTAACAGTTGCACCGATTCACTTAACCACTGGGGCAAGAAAGGTTATAAAATGGAGAAAACCTCACTTAACAACAGAAAATGTAGGCTCAATTGTGGTCGTAAATCAAGGATTACCCGTATTCCTGTAGTTAACATGATTAAAACGGGAGTGCTTGGCAGACAGCGTGTATCTGCAACCTTCCCAAGAGACTTTTGACAAACAACGGCAATGGGGTAAGACAGATTCACTTTAATGACCACATTATTCGCTTAACGAACAAAGCAAATCACTTAGTGACAGAAGTTCTGGTTCAAATTGTATCACAAGGACTACCTGTATGTTTGTGGCTGTCGGACTCAGGAAATTGACTCGATTGACTCATGGAATCTCAAACTTGATTGGATATCTTGATGAGGCCCAGCTAATGAACATCTTATAGCCCCACGCTTTCCTAAATCAGCAGGGATTTAAATCAGGAGCAAACCTGCGAGGACACGCCTGCAATAAAAGCAGAGAAGGTTCATGTATAAGAAGGAAAACTTTCCACTGATTCATTCGGCTTTAACAAATTCCCTTTGCACTGTGGAGAGTTTCTGTGCTAACTCCCGGTTCTTCAATATTCCATCTGGAATTATTCTTCAAACCCCACAAGCAACTGTGATGATTTCCAAATCCAGTAATTGAAAGCGGCTGGAATCAAAACTGGGCGAGACCATCCTAACCAGTGGGTGATCCAACTGAGAGACAGCTCAATCTTATCTTTGGGATCAAATTATGCATGACATGAAAGCAAGCCAAAATCGGAGCAACACACCAAACCGTTTCTTTAATATATCTGCAATCTTCACTGAAAATCAATGAAGTTATCAGGTGTTCCCATCAATGTTTACTGTTTCTCTACCCAAATCTGGACGGCAATAGTTTCTGCTGACTGACATTTCTAGCATCTTCAAGGACAACGCTACGAATAATGCATTGAACTATGTAAACTTGAAATCACCAACAACGAATGAACAAGACCAGGTCTCCATGTCCCAAAGGTGCTTTTTCAAGAGGCAACTGGACTTTCCTGTTTTTCTTTAAAGAGCTGAAGAAGCTTCTTGGATGAGGAGTGAAAAGTCTTAAAAGAAAAACCAGAAAGTCCAGTTGCCTCTTGAAAAAGCACTTTTGGGATAACCAAGACATGGATGACTGAGAATCTCCATAGACACCAGGTCTCCCTGTTACAGCAGAGTCTGATATGTTTTTCTTGTGAATTATCCACTTTTTTTTTTTCTCCAAATGGCAAGCGAATCTGTGTGGAGAATTGAAAATATCCAATCTTTAGTCGAACCAAATTTCACCATGTTTGATGTTTTTCTTGCGAAGTATCCGCTTCTTTCAAATGACAAGTGAATCTGTGTGGAGAGTTGAAACGTGCAGTCTTTTGTAGAACTAAATATCACATTTTTTTAAAAATCTGTCACATTTCAGTCTGGACATTTAAGTTTGTGCTGAGAATCTGGAGATGTCTGGTTCATCTCCATATCCTACCAGTCACCAGTTAACAAATTTGGAGAGAAAAAATGTCAACATAATAAAAACTCCCTTGAATTCTTCTCCTGATCAGTGGATCTTTTTTCTTTCCCAAATATTTGTCTCCTTCTTCCCATATATAGTTTGGGATCATGGTTATGCTAATATATTTTACTGCCCCAAAATCCCCTTCCTATTCTGGCAACAGATGGCAACAGGATCGCTTGTTAAATATACCTTTCTTATTATCCTGGTAGGAGAATACCATTTTCTATGGCTGCTTTATGAACCCAGGAGAGGTAGAAATATCCCCAGACCAAGAATGAAGTCTTCAAACAAAGAACAAAACAAAATGACCCAGTGCACAGCCAAAACGTGACATTACTGTTCCTCAACATCTACCACTTTACATAATGGTAGGGCTGGCCTTCAGATGGAGAAGGTAATACCGGGTGAAGAAATAGCAATATATTATTTATCCCCCAGGAGCGTAATACTATTTCAGTAGATTCTTCTGCGACCGAAGGATGGAAAATATTTTTCTTCTCCTCCTTTCACATCAGGTACCATTTTTTCATCAACCTTTCGCAAATATAACTTGCAATCATCCGTATGGGGGTGCAGGGACTCTACATGTAGGCTCTGAAATCTCAACACTGGCTGGATTATTGGGGGATGGATGGAGAAGACGTAAAATGACAGAAAAGTTGAATTTTTTGACAGCTGCTAGTTTTATTTCGCCTTCCGATATTTCACTCCCACTTCCTCGGGATCATTTTTGACAAGCAACAATTAATTTAGACAGCATGTCCTCAGCCCAAAGTACCATTCAATCATAATCCGTTACAAAGCAGAAGCTAAGCAAGAACTAACCAAGGATTTTTTTTTCTTACAAAAGAAAAATTGTATTTAACTTTTCAAAAACTCACCGAATTTTTATCCTGTGCATTGAGTGGTTTTGTGATAGCATGGTAGGAAGTGTTTAGTTAACTTCCTGCTGAAGAAGGTCTATCTCTGTTGTCACTATAAATTAAATGAATAAATACACAAATAATGATTTCATGAACTAGGCAGCACATGAAGAGCTGGCTCAGGAACAGAACCACCAAACTATGGTTTGGAAGCATGCTTGAATCAAGAACTATGATGTCATCCTCCGATGTCATCCTAAATCACTGGGTATAAAGGCCAGCAAGCCTTAGTTTGCAGATTCTCCAGCAGATTCATGAAGGGGATGCTTTTAATACTTCCTCAAATTCAAATGTAATCAGATGTTACTTTACAAGTAGAAGTGGGTGCTTTCAATGGTCTTCAAAATTGCAACAACAGAGAAGAGGACTGTTATAAGATTGGGGGGAGATGAAATAGAAGTCCGGAGAAGCTGCTTATCAGTAACAGAAGTAGGAATGATAAATTTAGTCAAGACGTCCTCATAAGGATGATTCAACAGGAGGATTTCAAAAACTTCAAAAGCTTTTCTTACAATTGAAGCAAAATAGCTGCAAATAATAAAGTAACCCATCCTGTACCCTTCAATAAATAATGCATACACTCAGATACCATAACTAGGCAGGCAATATTAATTTTACTTCTATCAAAGCCACTTCTCTGTCCTCAACACAGGTCTCAATATTTCACGTAAACGGCCCAAAGGGATTGGATCCTAGCCAGACTTGGCCGCCAAAAGTTGACTTTATTTTGACAAACACAGGAGATCCAGGGGTTAGTGACCCAAAATAAGCCTTACTCCTAAACCCACATGTTCCTTTCCAACTCATTGCATTTCTAACCTTGTGCCTATTTCATTGAGTAGGAACTAGTCTTACCGATGATATGGACAAATCTGAGCTTAAATAAATGACTTGAGAACAAATCCTTGAGGTCTTGGTAGTAAGCGTGGGGCGAGGAAGATGGAACAGGGGGATTCCTTCTCCTCCACTTCATCTGTTTTCTTGTTTCTTCCAGAGTCAGTGCCCATGGCTGTCATCATAGGTGTGGCTGTTGGAGCTGGGGTGGCATTCTTAGTCCTGATGGCCACCATTGTGGCCTTCTGCTGTGCTCGCTCCCAAAGAAGTAAGTCCTTTTCCTTTTCGGTTCATTGACTGTCACTGTGGAATCACATGCAGAAGCAAACAACCAATAATAATCAATAGTCGCTGAAGTATTTTTTTTCTTTTATTCAGTAGTGCACACCGGAGTGTGTCCTTTCCAGAAGAATAGTGGAAGACACAGCCCCGTAGGCAAAGAGATGCACTAATACTTATCCATTTTATAAAGGAGGGGAAATGATTCGTTCATATGTATTCGCAAATAATAACGTAACAAATCTTAGGTTGCCTCTGTTATCTAGAGAGAATGTTGGTCTTGTTAGAAGAGTAGGTTAACCTGTTCTCCAAAGCACCTGAAAGCAGGATAAGACGCAATGGGTTGAAACTAATCAAGGAGAGAAGCAACCTGAAAGTAAGGAGAAATTTCCTGGCAGAACAATTAATCAGTGGAACGAGTTGCCTTCAGAAGTTGTGGGTGCTCCAACACCGGTGTTTTTTTAAGAAGAGATTGGATAACAATTTGTCTGACATAATATAGAGCTTCCTACTTGAGCAGGGGGTTGGACTAGAAGATCTCCAAGGTCCCTTCCAACTCTGTTATTCTGTTAAGAAGAATTTGCATCTTGAGATTCAGGGGTTGCTATGGGGATGTTCAGATAAAGCTTTCCACAGGCTACTGTGAGCTACAAGGACACATTCCTTAGGTCTCAATTTCTCAATTAACAGTCCCATTCACCTGAAAATGAATTTTCCCCACATCACTCATAGTATCAGACTGGAAGTTCGGAAGACCTTATGTACTGCAAGCAAAGAGGATATGCATAAGGTAGACAAAGGTGTCAACGAGCTATGGTTTGTTTAACCATGGTATATTGTATAAGCAATTGGCTGAGATAAACCAAGGTTACATCAATTTTGGAGGGTAATATTTTTTTAAACGAGGAACTGGTTTGCAAAAGGAAAGTGAGGATGTTGTCCAAACACTTCATTACACACTTTGCCCAGGCAAGCCCACAGCAGATAATTGCACAAGTGCAGAATTAGGGACCCTTGGGCTATGCACATCAAAATATAACTCTTAAATTAAAATCACAATATCTGAAGTATGGCGTCCCGATTTTTCCCCAACCAAAAAGACTAATAAACATCTCAAACCCGCCTAGATAGCCACCTTTCATTTCTATTTGTCCAGAAGCATGGAGAATACATCAGAACTGTGCATTAAATCCTTACAAATGCATAGTATTTATCTCATCCTGGGGAGAAAAAATGTTTTGTTTTAGGAGATTGAAGGGTTTGGCACAATTGTCCTTCTAAACGAAGTAAAGCATTTAAATCCCATGTCAAGCTCCAGTTGGCTTTTCAATCCAGCTGGAGAAACAGATGTTAAAAACAAAATAAAAGATTACCATGAATGAACAAGAGCTGCCTTATTGGAGAGAAACACGGAGAAGTTCAAGAGTGATGGTTGTGTGAATCTAAAGGCAACAAACCATGGAATGATCGTTGTGCCTTCTCTGGGAAGCTGAGAAAAAGAAAAAGAGAACCAATCTTTTCTCTAACTTCAAGGAAATTAAAAGACAGCAAAGCCAAAATGCACTGCAAAATGCCACTTGTTTGTGAGGCTGAGAACAGAGAATAAATAATTAAAAACAGCTCTTTTTAGAGAGTTTATAGTGAAACCAAAGAACTCTGGCTTCTCCCAGACTTATTAATAAATGGCTGGGCTTACATGCAAGGCTGATTTTTCAGAGCCACAATCGTGTTTTCTTCAGTTTCCCCTCCTCTACCTTTCATAACACTTCCAAACCCCATTAGTGACTCTTTCAGGTATTAGCAAATTAAATCACTGGCCGTCATTAATCTTGCATTCTGGTTAAGCACTGTTTTTGATGGATGGGTGCACGACTAAAACCTGAGAAAAGGCCAATTCAATTTCACTGGAATCATTCAGCAGTGATGTGCCATTCAGGCTTGCTCGATAGAAAACGGGCCAATTCATTGTTACAGCATCAGTGGTCAGACACAATCAGCCTAGTTTGCATATTCTCTCCCCCCTCCCCTTCCCCCAATTTTGCTCTTTAATAATATATGTGAACAAACTGCATCATTTCTCTGATTCATAGGTGGGGGGAAAGAGAGAACATGTGGCTCATTACGTTTTTCTTATTTGAAGTAACCAGATGGTGTTGGGTTTCTTTGCAAGTCTATCCATTGTGCTTGTGATGATGTCAGCTACAATGTAAGGTTTAGATCTGGGCAAGCCAGGATGGAGAAGAAGTGGTCAGTTGGAAGCTGGAGTCATGTGGACGGCTAATGGCTATTCTAATTTCTGGAACTGATAAACTCCTCTGCTTACCAGCAATAACAACATTAAGGCTGATCATGAGACCAAGGGGTAACGGAGTAGCAAAAGACAACCCATTGTGAGTACAGAATACTAATGCTTCAAAGCAATGTTGACCTCTTGACAGAAAACCAAGATAAGGAAGAAGCTCTGCCAAATTTGCACTCATATGATGCTGCTACATCTTCTTCTTCTTCATCAGACATTGGCGATCCTGTTGGCAATCCTATTTTTATCAACAGCCGCATGAAAAAGTGCTGCTGAGTTTTGTCCAAACCGGTTCCTTAGATTTTGAAGCCATGATGTTCTCCTTCTTCTGCCTGGACCTCATTTGCCTTCAATCTTTCCCTGGAGGATTAAGTGAAGGATGCCATATTTTTCTGGGTGTCGCATCACATGTCCAAAATATTTTAACCTTCGCTTTTTAATGGCTTTGATTATTTCTCTTTGCTTTCCCAGGCATCTTTTTCACCTCCTCATTTCTGATCTTGTCAGCCCAACTTATACGTAACAGCCGTCTGTAAATCCACGTTTCAAATGCTTCTAGTTTCTTCAAGTGGTTTTTTTTAGGCAAAGTATGTGACTTTGTTATTGGGGTATGTAATTTTATTCCAAGTCTCCTTAAAATTCAGACTATCCAAAGACCGAATCAATGACTGCATAGTTGTCCACAGGCCAAGGTAAAAAAAATATAAAGGTGTAATTGTGTAATTGAAGCCTTACCTGTTTTTATGGGCATCGCGGCTGCCATTTTGCTTTTTTTGTTATTCCATATGGAGACCCCTGATCAGTTAGCTATGATGCTTCTTATCAGCTGCATTAAAACAGATTTTCTGTCTAAATCATGAGTTCCATAAATCTAACAGGAAAAAGGACTTGACTATACAACTCCTTCTACCTTTAGAAATACTTTTTTTTAACTTACTGGTGAGGGCATAACCAGAAGTAAGATCAAGTGCTCTCAAATGGGTTCTACCTTCAGATAGTAGTTGACCCTGTCTCCTGTGTAACACCCCCAGTTGTCTTTCTACTCTTGCTAGGAAGTGTTAAATGACACACCAGCCAGAGCTCTGCTATCTGTCTGGTAACACCTGCTTCTCTCTAATTTGAATCCTATTGAATTATTTATTAATAGATTTTTTTTTCCTGCCATTCAGCTAAAAAGCAAGTGGCATATATTCAATCGGGGGAAAAGTTGGGTCGTATTTATAAGCTCGAAGTATAAGATTTTAATCACAGGAAGGAAAGGAATAGTGAGAGCATGGGAGAGGGGGAGAAGCAATTTTAAAGCTTATTTATTAAATTGCACTCCATGACTGGATGATGGCCACGTTCTCTCTGTTCTTTGCCTTACCATCTTCATTTCTATCCGTCAGCCTGTGGTAAAGTATCTTGTTCATACGTCCCTAATACGTTGCACACTTTTTAAAGTAACTTTCCCAATCTAAATTTATTTCAACGCATCTCTGACTATATATTCTTTAAAGAAAGCAATCCTTTCTCATACACATTCAAAAACATTGAGTATTCTAAGACATGCTTTCATTTAAGATTCATCTTTCCAGAAAATTCTATTTTCTACAGGCGTTTAGAATCAGAAGAAGTGGAGTCTTGTGAAATTGATGTGTGGCTTTTACCTGGGACAAGGCCAATCTCAGTCTCCAAGATTTTGGTGACAGATTTCTTCTCTATCCTTATAGGAAAGCCCTCAAAGCAGATCATCCCCAGAGGGAAAGGCTCCTGTGAGAAGGATGAAAGATATTCATCTGGGAGAGGGTCTGTCTGTCTATCTATCTATCTATCTATCTATCTATCTATCTATCTATCTATCTATCTATCTATCATCTATCTAT
>JANHFT010010132.1:1676-14257 GCA_032467955.1 Pseudoxenodon macrops | reverse complement strand
TAGATAGATAGATAGATAGATAGATAATGATAGATGATACATATAGATCATAGTTGTATCGGTGCAAGGAACAGCTAATTAAAATTAACAATATTTCTCCCGTCTTTCTCTGTAGGACAGAAGTTTGCCTAAAACTTCCATCTGAACGTTGAACAATGGAGCTTTCCTCTCGCACAACCTGGCATCTGTTATAAGGCCAGGCTCCAAAATGCAACCCTGCACCAAGAAATAAAACTTCTTTTCCTTGTTCTTTTCCCAGGATCCCACGAACGGCTATTACAGTGTGAACACCTTCAAGGACCACCATTCCACGCCCACCATCTCCCTCTCGGGGTGCCAGCCAGAGATGAGGCCCGCCAACAAGCAGCGTGTGCCGACAGGCATGTCCTTCACCAACATCTACACAACGCTGAGTGGGCAGAACCGCCTCTACGACTACAGCCAGCGTTTCATCCTGGGCATGGGGAGCAGCTCCATCGAGCTGTGTGAACGGGAATTCCAGCGGGGTTCCATGAGCGACAGCAGCTCCTTCCTGGACACACAGTGCGATAGCAGCGTCAGCAGCAGCGGGAAACAGGACGGCTACGTACAGTTCGACAAGGCCAGCAAAGCTTCAGCCTCATCTTCTCACCATTCGCAGTCCTCCTCTCAAAACTCGGACCCTAGCCGGCCTCTGCAGAGGAGGATGCAGACCCACGTGTGAAAGGACGGGGACGAAACTGGCAATGGGAGGGGAAGGAGGATAGGATAGACTTGACCAGCAGGTCAAGAGACCACCTGAGCTGAATCCTGGCCCTGCTGAAGTCAGCAAATCCTAGTGGGGGAGGGAGGGGAATGGAGACTGTTTGACCAGTTTATTTGTGTTCTAGTGACCTGTAGCTCCACAAAGCACTTCTCCCCTTCTTCTCCAGAGTAAAGGTAACCGGTGCAAGGCGAAGGGAGCTAGACAGAGCCTTGCACTGCAGATAGAACTCTTCAGAGAGACTCCATGCCTTCTTTCCTAGACCTGTTGACTCCCCTCCGCAAGGGGAGGGGGGGAAGGACTCACGACAGCTGAACCCAAACTAACCTTAAGCACAATGTCCATTTCCTTCCTGTAGCAAACTTAGGCGGTGGAAGGAGGATAGGAACGAAGAAAAGGGAAAGGACAGATAACTTATTTGGGAAATGTAGGGAGGAAACAAATCCCCCCTGGCCAGGCCCACTTCTTTTAGGGAGGATGGGCCTCTAAACCCAACGGTGCAGAAATAAGGACATCCGTGGCCTTCAGGGGGAGGCTAGGCATCCTTGCTTTTCCTACCACGTAAGATCATCTCCCTGGAGATTTGGAGGTAGGCTATGACCATCTATCACCTACCAGCAATTTATATTTCCCAAGTTCATCCAACTGGCTCCCTGGTTGGGCCCAGGAGAGACGTCTAAGCTATCTTTCGCTGGCCTGTCATCTACCTTGGGTCGGTTCCCGAAGATAAATTGACCGATGCGTCTAGAATCTTCTATGCTTTCCACTTCCTCTTCCTTAGTGACATCGATTCCTGTCTGTGGACATTTTGGAGAAGGTGCATCTTCAACGCCGCCCGTCACGTGCACCAGCAAAGCCACCCTCCCTGCTGCTTAGCCTCATTTGCAAATTATAAGGGGTTGGGGTGGGTGGGTAGCTGTGTTCTTCAAAGCAACCTCAAGCAACATGGCTTAACTTAAGGAAGTTTCAATGTGAGGGGGAGGGGGCTAGACATTGGTGTAATAACGTGCACTGACTGCTAAACCTGGTCTTTTATTATTTTCAATGACTTTTATTTTTGTTTGGTGTTTGGTGTTGATCATATTACAATGTGTCTTTGGACTAAAAAAAAAACAAAAAACAAACCGGAGTTGAGAACTTTTAAGGGTGGCTTCTCAGCAAAAGACCCAGGTATGCCTCTAGCCCATCCGTCATACTCTGATTTTGATTAAGAGGAACTGTTTGGTGGAGGGAAGACTGAACTCCTCTTTTGAGTGACATGTGACAATCACTGCAGAGGCCTTCCCAGCGTGGGCTGCTTGTGTGCGAGTGAACATAAAACATTTCTTACTTCTGCTTCTGTATTCCCTGCCCCCTCCCTTCCTGTTATCCCCCACAACAGCACAACTGGAAGACTAATACAAAACTTGTTCCAAGCACCGTGGCAGTGAGTCCTTTGGAAACCAGTTTGATTTAAACAACTCTGGTCCAAAAGAGAAGAGAGAAAAAAACCACACACAACAGCATTTAGCGCAAGCAACATACGCATAGTGTGATTTCTTACTTTCAGAATTCAGAGCTTATTCTGTGATAAAAGCATAAACATTTTCGAGGGAAAAGTCAGGAACTCCTGTCCATTTCTTCTAACATATTTTTCTACTTCAATTATTCCCCAACTGTAGAGAGCAAATATATTGTCAATTTTTAGCTTAACAAAATAATTAAGAGTTGGAAGGGATCTTGGAGGTCTTCTAGTCCAACCCCCTACTCAAAGCAGGAGACCCTGTACCGTTTCAGACAAATGGTTGTCCAATCTCTTCTGAAAAACCTCCAGTGATGGAGAGCCCACAATTTCTGAAAGAAAGTTGTCCCACTGATTGATTGTTCCGTCATGAAATTTCTCCTTATTTCTAAGGTTCTCTCCATGATTAGTTTCCATCCGTTCCTTGGTTCTATGACTTCCATCATCGAGTGGAAGACAAAACGAGGCTGACCTTGTCAAATGAGGGAATCAGGGCTACATGTACAGTATCTGACATTTCCCTAAGCACCATTCACTGGTTCGAGTCACCGATTTCATTTGATCTTAGCAGCTTATAGTTCCCATTAATACCAACTAATTAAAAAGTTTACTATATAAAAGCTAAACTCAATAATGTTAATAGGTGAAATATAGCAGGCACAATGATATAACCAACAAATCCAAGTCTCTTATCCATCTACGTGTACCTTTCTCACACAATGTACGCAAATGAAGAATGCTTGTCAGGTCTCACAAGCTATTCAGATGAAAGCTGGTCTGGCAAGGAAAAACTGTCGATATCAAATCATAAATTTGGACATATATTCACCACTCCCAGGAAAAAGCAACCGGTTGCTCTAAAAAGCAAGCCAACTGGAGAAGGGGCAGGGCAAGGCTTGTTGGTAGCCTAGACCAGAATCATAAAGGAGATGTTAAAGACTTACCTTGTGGATCAGGGGAAAATGGCATCCTATATCTTCGTGACCATTGTATACTAGCTTACATAGCTCTATTGGATTTTTCCCCCCCTTTCTTTTGAACTTCCAAAGGTTGAGAATAGTAGCTACAATGGTGTCCAAGTGCTGGTTCTCCTCTAACTTCAGGAGCAAAAATCCTCCTGCATTTAAATAAACAATACAAGTTTTTTTCTAATCCAGCCAGCAGAAGCACTGAAGAGGAGCCGTTTCCCACACAAAATACACTTTTGCATGTAAGGTGCGTGCCCCATCATTAAACTACACTTAAAAGCCTATTGCCCGCTTCTCAAATAAGGCATGGGATTGCAAATTAACTCCTAAGAATTTCAAGGCACTTAATTTTTAGTTGGATCCTAAGAATTACTCAACACATAGGGTTTTCATGGCAGGGAGGGGGAATGACCACCCTTCAGTGCTTACAGAGACCCTTAGGCTTCCTCACTACAGTCATTGAAAATTTAATCAGTCAATTTCTTCTATTTCATCAGACCAACCAGCCATCCTTTCGATCTCTCGGAAGGTTTGGGGTGGGTGATTTGGACCCATGTTGTTTCAGGAAATCCTGAGTTTCATTTTTGCTGTCATCTTTGCAGAGTGAACAAGAAATAAGCTGAACACCCCCTCAGTCCAGACAAACAAAATGTCTGTACTTTCAGACAAATAAAAAGATACCGTTTACTGCTGCTGAGGTTTCTTTTTTTAAAAAGTGGGAAATACAGGCTACGTCTGCCACCTACTGGCCATGTCCTAGAACTGCAACACCTATCTTGTAGGTGTAGCAAACCCCTAACTTGGGAATATCCAACCTTGGGCATGTGGATTTAGGGACTTGAGAATTTCACAAGACTTGTGGTTTCAACTCACAGAATTCCCAGCCATCCATGCATAATTCTGGGAGCAGAAGCCCATAAGTCTTAAGGTTGCCACAGCTCGACACCCGTGCTTCTAGCGGAAAGCCTGCTGAAATACCTTCACCATTGGCTTCGGAGATAATATACAAATCTTGAATAATATGAAAACACTTGGCAACTGATCACCCCTCACAAGCAGTGAATGACTTGTTCAGAGACCCAACTGCTTGGAAGAATATATATATTTTTAATTCAAATTTTATTTTGTTGAGTTTGCTGTCTGAAGCAAGAATTTCCTCAACCATCTGTTCATTAATATATAACAAGCAACAGTGATAGACAATTACATTGGCTGCAAATTAACACATTGCTTTCAGGAGCAGACTTTGGAGGGCCTGTTTGTTTCACTACACTTGGAATTTCATCAAGAAGCTGGAGAAATGCCCTGGGCTGTGTTCACCAACCAGGTTGAAAGACCTTTCTTAGAAGCAAGAGAGAGATGGCACCACTGTAGCAAGATAATTAAAAAGAAAACTAGACTGGTTTTGCATAGGCATATGCATCTTCAGAAAATTTATGATCAATCGCTCTATTGCGCTACCCGTTTTTCATTCCATAAGTAACCTTTACAAGGCCAAATTACTTGGGGATGAGAAAACATTAAAGACCACCTGCCCAAACC
The DNA here is from genome assembly GCA_032467955.1 of Pseudoxenodon macrops. Lineage (NCBI taxonomy): Eukaryota > Metazoa > Chordata > Lepidosauria > Squamata > Pseudoxenodontidae > Pseudoxenodon > Pseudoxenodon macrops. Next base: position 9,504 of record JANHFT010010132.1, on the reverse strand, counting down.
TGTTGATTGAACAGGTAGCTAATAAGGTAGCAAACAACCCCCCATGGAACCAATCTTTCAGCCCAGAGGCACAGGTGAGTTGCAAAATCTTCCTATCCATTTCGGCAGAAGCTGGAAAGATGCAATTCTAGGGAATCATAGTTCTTTGATTGTAATTATTCCGATCCAGTAAACAGAAAACAACTTTTCATATGGTTCTTTGCCCAGAGCTGATGCATTCAAATCTGGTCTCGGAGTATCAAGAAGGACAAGCTTTAAAGCAGGGGTCTCCAACTTTGGCAACTTTAAGACTTGTGGACTTCAACTCCCAGAATTACTCAGCCAGCTTGTCCACAAGTCTTAAAGTTGCCAAGGTTGGAGACCCCTGCTTTAAAGTAGGAACAGCTGTACAAAACACACTGATGATGGGTGCCTTTTTTCAACCAATTATTTGCCCCTTTTATGTTTTACTTCTCCTATGTGTAGAGGACTAATTCATCTTGCTCTAGAATCAGCCCTTCCTATTCAGTCGACTATACACACCTTGTTTCAAGAGAGTGAAGGGCGCTCAAGGAAGCCACCTTTGCTTGATGGAGCAATGCAGGAGTAGGGAAGCCAAGTCACCCACCACTGCTTCACTTTCCCAAACTGGGGAACAGGTAGGGTGTTCACAAGATGGGTGTGTGTCCAAAAAAAGGTGCAACAGTGCCCCCCCCCAAACAGATGATTGAATTTCATTTGGCCTTCGGGTGTATGGTTGGGGTATCCATCTTGACTTCATTGACATGCACACACCATGGACATCTCCGGAAACAGGCAGCTCCAGAAAAACCACTCCTCTTCCCAATACACAGTAGTCTCAAGAAAACTCCATAAGAGTTAATAGCAACTGAGATGAAGCTAAGAAGATACCTCCTAAAAGCAGTGGAGCTCCTCTTCAACATGGAAGAAGGGAAGCAGAGCAAGAACAAGAAGTGGTTTCTGCCCAGGTGCTCAGTCTCAACCATTTAAGGGTAGGCCAGGTGAGAAACCCAACTCCACCAGAGATCCTTAAGCTCTACTTTTATCGATTTAGGCTACAGCAGAATCTTGAAAGCCCAATAGAGTTTGTCTCCTCCATCCTCCACAAAGATATCAAAGAGGGTCAAGGAAGGAAAATCCTGAGTTTCTTTCTCACCCTTTCCTGATTACCAGGATTAAGCTTGGATTTATTAAGAGTTGCTGCATATTTTGTTCTGTATGAAGCCAGATGTTTCCCAAAAGAGTCCTTGGAAGGAACAATAAGTAGAAGTGAGATCTTGCAGTGCAATTTCTCTCCCCACATACACACACATACACACACACACACACACTTGGGTGGGGGCTGCCAAAATAGCCACAATGTTTATTTTCACACTGTGTACTAAATCACATACACAAGATCCAAAACATGGCAAGAGAGTATATTATTTTGAAATAAGGCCTCATAAACCTGGGCATTTTCTAGCTGTATGAAATGTGGTGTATCATAAAATTGTTTTAAAGTGTGTGTGTTCTTGTGTGTTCCACTTTATTTACTGAGATCCAACACTTGTTTTCTGGCAGCGTCTCAGAAACAGTTATTTCGGTTTTCCACCCACTTAGCCGGCTACTCCATTTCCACAGGATTTGCTAAAACCCAATGCAGGTTTTTCGTCTGTGATATGCAAGAAAAAGCGCATACATTTGTCCTAACGGGAAAATGAAAATAATTGCATGTCTCTTTTAGTCAATTTTCCACTGTGGTTCTCTTTGAGGGAGAATCATGTGATAGCCAGATTTGTCTTAGGCACAGGGAGAGGGGGGAAAAAGGCACATTAAGCTGACATATCTTTAGGAAAACATCTCACAAGAATTCTGCCACAAAATTCGAAGCTGTGAAAGATAAACACCTTATGGGATCAGAATATTCCTTCTCTAGCAATGCTTATAATGGTTCCATTCTAACTCATAAATACAAAAAGTTATGTGTTGTGTTCTATCCAGAGAAGTGAGAGATCTAAACATATCTTGGAGCAAGACTGTCCAACCGTGTCAACTTTTAAGTCCTTTGGACTTCAACTCCCAGAATTCCTCAACCAGCGTGCTGGCTGGGGAATTCTGGGAGTTGAAGCCCACAGGTCTTAAAGTTGACACGGTTGAAAAATACTGCCTAGGCCAGTGATGGCTAACCTTTTTCTTCTTGTGTGCCAAAAATGGCAGCGCGTGCACTAGCATGCGCACACATGCCAGCACACAACCACCCCCCACGCATACTGCACTGCGCATGCACACACACACACACCCCAATTGGGCCATTTTTCAGCCTCCTGAAGGCGAAAAACAGCCCTACGGGCAAAACGCAAGTTTCGGAACGGACTTTCGGTTTGCCTGTTGGGTCGTTTTTCACCCTCCAGAGGCTTCAGGGAACCAACCTGAAGCCTCCAGAGGGTAAAAAAACAGCCAAAAATCAAGGCCGAAAATCATCTGACCAGCGCGCTGGAACTTTCACCTCACGTCCCCTCAGAAATGGCTCTGTGTGCCACCTATGGCACGCATGCCATAGGTTCGCCATCATTGGCCTAGGCCCTAGGAGTTTTCTTTTCGTTGGCTCTGTAGTGAGTATCCAGGCTCTACTCACCAGATATACTAGCCCTAGGAATCAACTACGCAGCGTGCTTTCAGCAGAACCAAAATTACTCAGCCAGAAGGCCCTGGAGAAACAGCTGTTTAAGCTTCTTCCCAAGACCTTTTAAAATGCATTTTATGGTATTTATCCGTTAGTAGAAACCAGCACAGTCTTTAATTAGGAGTGCAGGCTCATCACTGGTTGTTGTTCTTTTTTAAATAGGGAAGCAATATCATAAAAGTAATTAAAATAATCACCACCTCTGCTGAGTTTCAATTAAAAAAACAACTATCTGGGGATTAATTGAACCGCCTTCCATTTACAAGCAAAATAACAAATATGGAGAAAGGGGAGAGTCGTGTTTTATAGAGTCAAAAAAACCTCTTTAAAAAAGAGCACCAGGACCTCTGACTTAATCCTCCAAGGCTCCTGATATATCACCAGCAAATATCGCCTTCTCCTTCATCTGTTTCTTCTGTGTGAGTTTAGCGTTTCTCAACATTGGCATCATTAAGATGGGTGGACTACAAATCCCAGAATTGCCCAGCAACACTGGCTTAGACTTTCTAAAAATGGATCCCATCAAAAAAGAGCAGCTTCAGAAAACACAAAAAAACAGACTGGCTATCTACCATGCTTTTCCCCAGAAGACTGAAAGGATATGAAGACACAGAACCAGGAGTGGGTTCTAATTTACCTCGCCGGTGGTTCGCTGCCTCCTGTGCCGTGTGCGCACGGCATGCGCAGTAGAAAAAAGCCCTGAAAAATTAAAAAAGGCCAAAAACAAGATGGCAACAAATACGCAATGCCAGAAACTCGGCTTCTGCGCATGCGCAGAAGAAAAGAAATCCAATTTTTTTTACAAATTAAAAAAGGCCGAAAACAAGATGGTGATGCATGCGCAGTGCCAGAAAGTTGGCTTCTGCGCATAAGGAAAAAAAAATTCCCCCAAAAAATTCAAAAAAAAAAAGATGCCTGTGCCCACGGAGCAGCAGAACTGGTGCCCACGAGCAGCAGAACCGGCCCCGTGAAATCACCAGCGGCCTACTACCTACTCGGCAGAACCGGTCCGAACCGGTAGGAACCCACCTCTGCACAGAACAAAAACATCCCAAGAACAGAATGTAGAAAATGTTAATTGGCTTCCAGCAGCAAAGTTATAACTTTTTTTTTAGGCTGCAGTTATAGCTAAAGAATCTAACAGATTCTCTGAATATTCAGCTTGTATTGGCCAGTTGCTTACAGAACTTTCCCAAAGTAGAGGCCAGTAAGTTTTTCAGCTGTTCTCCTCTTAATAAGCTTCAAATGGATCCAACAGAGAATTTCCGTTTTAGTATCATGAGCTGATGCTCTAGATGTTCTCCTTGCTTCTCTACAACTTCAACATAGAAAAAAACATGGCTTCTTCCATGCTGGGATCTGAACTACGCCGAAAGTAAAATTCTCAGCCCTTTGAACTGATGATCCAACTTCTCCATTACACAACTGAGCTGAGCCACAAGGAAAATTTCATAGGCAATCAATATCTTATTTTGCAAAGATGCATGTCCATATATAAATAAATAGAGTTATTGTCAGCTCTTCAAGCTAGACCAGGCTGGGAAACCACATGCTAATACTACTTTTATTATAAGGTTATAGTAACAAAATCTTTCAAATATGTTTTCTTCCTCCCTCTAGCTTTGTCAGAACTAGGGAGGGTCTTGTCCGAGACCGTTTTTCAGGTTATGCTCTGATCCAGATTCAAATTTATTTTATCTGACTATCGTCCTCTTCCTGTTCATCCAAGTTATTCCTTTTGCCACATTACAACCGTATGCACGCTACCTTCTTTCTCATGAAGGCACAATAACAGTGTAACAGAATTGGAATGGACCCTGGAGGTCTTCTAGTCCACCCCCCGTGCTCAAGCAGGAGACACTATACCATTCCGGAAAAAATAGCTTGTCCAATCCCTTCTTTAAAATCTTCCAATGATGGAGCATACACAACTTCAGGAGACAAGACATTGCAATGATTGATTGTTCTCACTATCAGGAAATTTATCCTGGAGAAATGTATCTCTAGGGTTGATAAGCTTCCATTCATTAACCAATTCCATAACCAATTTCATTGTATACATGATGTACAATGACAATGAAGGCTGTACTATTACCTCTTGACCTGTCTTTGGGTGCTTTGGAGAATAGGGTGACCCCCCCCCCTCTTCTCTGTAGTAACCCGTCAAATATTGGAAGACTGCTATCATGTCACCCTTGGTCCTATATAACATAAACGTAACAAACGGACACACTTCGTAAAGGGCTGTTTTAAATTAAATTTATTAAATTACTTAACACTGCTGTATCGCTTGGCCAGGAAAGATACTTCCAACACTACCTTTGTGGGATTCAAACCCCCCCCCCAGAACCGCCATTTCATAAGCAACCCCTCCTTCCTCCTGATTTCCAAGGAGGAATCTGGAAATTTGTCTCAGCTGTCAAGTCCACGGGCATCAATCCATCTTCTTAGCAATGGATCGGTTGGCCTCAGCCGCTGGAGTGTTGCAATCGCCAGCAGGCCCCCCCCCTCAAAAGCCGGGCACTTGCGAAGATGGCTAAGGCACATTTGGCTGCACAAGTACATAGAGGTGGTATACGGCGAGTTGGTCTGGTGGTCTCGTACCTTTACGTGGTCGTTTCCCTCTCGAGGGGGGAAAAAAACAGAAGATTGCCAGTTTTTCCAATATCCAATCGGACAATTGCACTTAATATATCAGCTGTAAATACACTTTGACCTCACGTTGGAGATAAAAAAGGGGAAGAAGAGAATACACCCGAATCCTAACCGGACTGGCACATCTGAAATAGCTGGACCACCCCACCCCCACCCCTTGCCCTCCCCTGCCTGTATAAAAAGGCAACTTACTTCAAAACGACCCTACTTTTTAGGCCCCTCAGATTAGCCTTTTCCCCTGAATGACAACCTCGTTCTCTCTTCCTAACCATGGGACAGACAGGCAAAAGTGCTGTGCAGCTTCGGGGTCTGCTCACTTCCTTCTCCGTACGGAGATATTTTCCTTTCTTCTCCTCTTTTACCTTTCTTGCCCTTCCTTTCCTGCTTAACTTTGGTTCTTTTGCATTTGCCGGTCGATTCTGGTTGTCATCTCCACTTTGATAGGGAAGGAAAGAAATCTACTCCACATATTTTAAGATCAGAGATGTGCTACTCGGGGCACACGGGCGTCCTTCACAGAAGGACATTTTTCTTTGCCCAGACAAAATAAAATAAAAAATAAACATCCGTTCAACTCTACTGTTCTAGGTATAAAAACTACCAGCAAATACTGTTTGGGTATCCTCCTTTCCATCGTAGTCTCTAAAACCAACCAATCAGATGGGAGAGGAATGAACTTCACTATCTCCTCTACCATCCTTAATCGTGTTCTCCTGGGCATCCTTAACAGATGAATTGCCCAGGGATTTGAACCAACATACTTTGTCTCGTCTTCATCTAAACGGGGGAAACAGGGTGGCAGACAGCTACTAATCCTTCATTCAGTGGCCTCTTGCCCGTTAGGTAACATCCAATACGATAAATAAAATAACAACCACCCAGCTACTGGTTTGCAGAGGAAGGGAGAAATGATTAATGAAACCACTTTATGGGACGATCGCTTTATCACTGTGGGAAACTGTGTTGGTATCTTCTTTGAGGCCCATCAACTTTTGAGCCTCCAGAGGTGACTTTGGTGAATGCAGGAACTTCTCGGATGGATGCCAAAGGGAATTCTGCAACCGTCCAAGTGAAGAAGAAGAAGAAGAAGAAGACTCTGTAGAGGGCAGTGGCCCCCATAAGGAAGAAAGACTCCTGCTTCCGACTGATGGTGTCACCCAGGTTCTCTACGGGACTGGTTCTACCCCTAGCTGCCAACACGTTTAGAAGCCGTACACCTCCATCCAGCCTGATCCCCGTTTTGCAGGAAACTGCAAGGCCTCCCCAACCGGTCAGCGTTGGAACGGAAGGGACGGCTGCATGTTAGAAAGGGCCAGCCACAAAGTGCTTTGTCCTGCTGGCACAAAGCCCAGCTCGACGTGAACGTAAAGGCTGTCCATCTTACATCAGAAGTAAGTGAGGTTCTTGACTAGTCCCAATTCAAGCATCTGTTTTATTGCTAACGCCTCGTGGGAGACATTGTGCCCTGAAGACTGTGGAGCAAAATAAAGAGAAAATCTATTAGTAGAAGCAGTAGGCTGGGGTGGATTCCCCCACCCCCCTCCTCCATGTTTCATGCTAACACACAAACCAGAACACCTTCAATTAACTCTGGCATTCAGATTTACCCACTTTGTTAACAAACATACTTAACAAAGTTCAAAGAAAGGCAGCCCACTGGAGTGGGGTTTTTTTTTTTTAATGGATTTGCAATACTGGCACATTTTGAAACCGCTACCTATAGTTTCTCTGTTCAGTTAAACTGGGATTGAGGCAGGGGTGGGGCTGTTGGGGGTTCGCAGGGGTTCGGGAGAAGCTCTAGCTAAGATTCTGTGCTGTTCGGAGAACCCCCCAAATCCCACTCCTGGCTGGCCCCGTCCAGCCCCTCTCAGAAATCCCCACGCAGCCTTTTTGGGATGCAGGTAAGTGCAGAGGCTCGTGGAGGGCGAAAAACAGGCCTAGTGGAAATTCGGGAAGGCCTCCAGAGCCTGAGGAGGCCGTTTTCACCCTCGTGGAGGCTTGAGGAAAGCCTCCAGAGCCAGGGAAGGGCAGAAACGCCACCCCGTGGTGCAGGAGGCTGACTAGGCCACACCCCCACCATGGCCACGCCCACCCAGCAACCGGGCAGAGAACCCCTTACTAAAAATGTTGAAGCCCATCCCTGGATTGACGCTATGTTGGTCATCTCAAGCAAAGGAAGAATGTATGTGGACAAAAAAACTAATTGATCCGTTGATCTATTAAACAGAGATACGAGGCCTGAACTGTTTCGGTATTAATAATTCCCTATCAGAGAAGAGAAGAGAAGAGAAGAGAAGAGAAGAGAAGAGAAGAGAAGAGAAGAGGGAAGGGAAGAGAAGAGAAGAGAAGAGAGAAAGGAAGGAAGGAAGGGAAGGGAAGGGAAGAGAAGAGAAGAGAAGAGAAGAGAAGAGAAGAGAGAAAGGAAGGAAGGAAGGAAGGAAGGAGGAAAGGGAAGAGAAGAGAAGAGAGAGAAAGGAAGGAAGGAAGGAAGGAAGGGAAGAGAAGAGA
>JANHFT010010126.1:0-15409 GCA_032467955.1 Pseudoxenodon macrops | reverse complement strand
TCTGTCTGTGTAAAGTGTAAAAGCATGCCCACCCAGTCACCTGACCTCCAAGCCATGCCCACAAAATAAGCCACACCCACAGAACCGGTGGGGAAATTTTTTAGATTTCACCCCTGCTAACAGGCACAAATAGGCTTTCCCATGAAATGGGTAACTAAAGAAATTAGATTGCTTCAGAAATAATTTTACACTAAAAGTTAATATATCCTTCTCATCGTAGAGCTAAATAGGTTTAGGAGCAACACTTTCCATTTTGTGTTAATTTCTTTTGAATTGTATCCTTCTATAAAATGTTTTAAAGCACATTATACAGTATTTCATGAAATTGCATGAGAACTGGTCGAAACGGAAACATTTCATTGCTTTTTACAAATATAAACAACCAGACCCAAAAATATCTTTACTAAGTCAGAAATGTCACTGATTTCAGTGGAGCTTACTCTCATGTAACATGTAGAGAAGACAGTGTCATAATTGCAATGAACAACTAGATTTGGAACTTCAGGAAGAAACAAAATATTCTGAAATGTACCACTCCTTCCGAAGCAGAACATCTGTTGAATAGCTGAATCATGGAAATAAATTTGCTTGTGACATGGCTGGAATTATCCATGAATACTAAGAAACTATATTTCTTCCGTATGCTTGCCATTTCAGGAATCTGAACATCACTTACTTACATGGGTGTGATTATTTTTCAACCAGAATTTAATTATCCACCCATCTTTTTTAAAGGATTGTTTTTTAAAAAAAGGATTTTAAAAATGTAAACCTATATCAAATTAATGTATATAGCAGAAAAGGAATACCAATAATATGTTTAATTGATTAACTAATTAAACAACTCTTAACCTTCCTCTTTAGCCAAGGCATTTCCAAGGATAATTTACAATTAAAGAAAAAGCATTTCTGACAGGCATATAATGACGCAAATTAAAATTACATAATGAAAAATGAAGTAGAGGGCAAAGGATAGAAATCAACTTCAGGAGCCATTCTTAGAACTGGAATGCTAGTTCTCAGATTCAGTCCAGAGACAGAAGGCTTCTTAAGATGGTCATAAAGCAGGATTTATGGAATGGCCTTGTCTCTCATGACATCTCCTTCAATCGTTTTCTGATAAAATAATTGCTGAGGGAACAGCCTGATACAATTTATATGTGTACTTGTCAGATGTATATCCCATTTCTCTCCCACAAGCTCAAGGAAGCTTACATTGCACTCTTATCTTTAATTTTATTCCCACAGTGAGGCAGATTGGTTAAGAGAGAATGGATGATTCATAATCACCTATTAAATTTCCATGACTGATGGTGAATTTGGGATTGGATCTCCCTGATCCTTGTACAGCACATTAACCACTCTGTGGTACCGGTTTATTTACCTGAATACTTTAACTGCTATCTCATTAGAAGACTTAAAGGAAAACACAACCCCAGCAGGAGCATTTCCTGCCACCCTTAGCAACAGAATAATACCACCAAGAACCATTCAAAAACAAGTAGGAAAATAGGCACCTCTTTCTCATAAGGAAGGAAAATTGAAAAATTGAAAAGCAGAGCTTGCCTCAGAATTAAATAGGTTGAGACCTGTGCACCCTTGGTAAGGATGCTCTTGGGAATTGGATGTGGAATTTAAAAGGCTGTTTCCTTCTGTTTCCTACTGTGGGAATTGAGTGAGAGAAACAATAGCCTGGCTATCAAAGTTTTTCTTGTTTTATGGATCTCCTGAGCTTTAATGCAAACTCTTAACTTCAATGCTGTTTCTTTTCTAAGTGGTTACTTTATGCAAATATTTTCATGTGGATATTTCTTTCTTTCTCTTTCTCTCTCTTGAAAAAAAAGCACACATCCTTTCTTTTGTAGCAGATAATTTTCTTTTCTTTTTTCCAGTTATGCCATGTTTTCCTTCTGAGGGCTTCCGGTATATTGAACCAGAAGGAGCATCCGGAGGCACAAAATGAATGGTGGTTACTGCCTGCCATGTTCTTCTTGAGAGAAATGAGAATTTGTGTTGGGAGGTGAAAAATAGTCATTTTCTTTTGTATGTGAGTCACCCAATTTACTGAATCATTTATATTTTCTTCCCAGTAATAGAGAGGATTTCCGATATTTCTGGATATGAATGTGTTGCCTTTTTAAGGAGTACTGGAAAAATTAATGTTGACAATATTTTTTTCTTCAAGAACAGTATTTACATTTTTCCTGAAGAGGTAATGTAGAAAAGGGCTTTATTTTACATTTCTGGGCACACTACCTTGGACAGCAGTACTTCACAGTTTGAAATTACAATGAAAATGTAATTTCAGTGGTTAGAATGCAGTATTGCAGGATAATTTAGCTCACTGTCAGGAGTTTAATCCTGACTAACTCAAGGTTGACTCAGCCTTTCAACCTTCCGAGGTTGGTAAAATGAGGACCCAGATGTTGGAGGCAATATGCTGGCTTTGTAAACCACTTACAGAGTGCTATAAAGTGAGAAGTGGTATATAAATCTAATTGCTCTGGCTAAATGCTAGTCATAACTGTAAAGCAAAGGAAAGATGAAGTAAGACCATAAGCATAGTGATGTTTCATATAATGATGGAGTTGATGGTATCAACCCAGACATCACATGTTACTTTCGGTATAACAATCATGTGAATTAGAACTAACTGTTTTGCTCCATGAAATTAGTAGACGAAACTTATCCAGCATGTCATTATCCCAGCAACTCCTATATGCTGTAGAACATAGCATTGAAACTTAATTTATTCTTCTGAGGCTCTGAATCCAATTGGTTTTTTCCCCAAGTTGCTCATTATGACTCAAATACTGTACTCCACACACAGAGCTAAAAAGCTTAAATAGACTTTACGGATTGACTATTTCCAATCTTCCTAGATTCAAGTAGCAAGGATATGTCCCTGTACAGGTTTTCACCACTGGCTTTTTTATTTACAAGCAATTTTTTAAAATTAAGATCCATTGATACAGATAATTATATGGACTGGGGCACAGTTTCATGAAATGCAATATCTGGGAACTCAATTAACACATACAAGATCACAGGATAGTTAAGAGTAGCTCATTCTTCTGAAAATCAACAGTTTTTACTCTTACATGTTTCAATATCTGTTTCTCAGATATTCCCAAGAACAGATAAAACAAAATCCTTGATTCTGTCCCTGTTGCACATGTAAAACTTACATGCCTTTTTAAATTGCTCTTTTTCTTGAAATGTCCATGTTTTATTAAATTAAATTACATGTCCATGTTAATTCCTATGAACTCTAATTTCCCAGGAAATTGTTTCATTTTTATAACAGAATATATTTATGCATTTTAGATATTTTTTTTTGAGGAAAACTGTATATTTCTTTTCAGTATTTTTCATCGTTTTTATATGACTACGAACTATGGTAAAATGTTCTAGGTACTGTATCTCACAATATTTCCCACATTTATTATTATATGATTTACTTGTTTTTGCAGTAATAGATTGGGCTATGAATCATCTTTAAATTGTTATGCCAATTTTCCTTATATTATTTATTGTTAGTTTTGAAATTGTGTCCGACCCATCGCGACCCCATGGACAACATTCCTCCAGCCTTCCTGTCCTCTACCATCCTCTAGAGTCCATTTAAGCTCACGCCTACTGCTTCAGTGATTCCATCCAGCCACCTCATTCTGTGCTGTCCCCTTCTTCTTTTGGCTTCAATTGTTCCCAGCATTAGGCTCTTCTCCAGTGAGTCCTTCCTTCTCATTAGGTGGCCAAAGTATTTGAGTTTCATCTTCAGGATCTGGCCTTTGAAAGAGCAGTCAGGATTGATCTCCTCTGCTTGGGGTAAATTTCACTTAATTTTTTTCAATAAATCTATTGATTGTTATGTAATTGTTTCTTTAAAATTTTGCATCCACTTTATCATATGGTCTTTTACTTGTTCTGTCTCTGTGTCATATTTTAATAGCAATTTGTACACACATGGTAATAGGTAATTTTTGTTTGGTACGAATGTTTAAAATTCTATCATTTGTCTTTAAAAAAATCTTCTTTCTTGAGGTTGCTTTTTATTCTTTTAGCAATCTGTAAATATAAAAATTGTGGATGTTATCCATTTAGGTACCTATGAAAAACAACGGGTATAGTAAAATAATTTAAAATTTGAGGGAGTAAATCTACTTCTACCTTTTGAATTTTGTAAAAAAATATATTTTCCTCTACGGTTTTTTTTCTTTTCCAAGTAAATTTGTTAACTATCCTTTGTCAACCTTGCAATTTTTTTTCTGGGATTAAGATTGGTACTATTTGAAAATTTTAAAGAAATTTTAGGTCATGTAATCATTTCAATAGTTGTAATTGATGCTAATCAGGAGAGTTTTAATATTTTCTATTTTTTAAAATCTTTTTCACTTATTTCCATAATTTGAGGTAATTATTTTGAAATACATCTTTGTTACTACATGTGAAATGCAATCCCAAATATTCCATTGGAGTTTTGGTTAACTATTCCAGATCTCCAAAGATTAATAAGACTCTGAGCTATGGAATTGGAAATTTTCTTCCACCTGCTCGTGGTATAACATGCTTTTCTCTTCCAAGTCTGGGCATAGTGTTGTCTTGGCAACACTGTGTGATAATGTAACTGCTTAGCTAAGTTAAAAGCACCTATCCGTATTTTATAAAAATGACCTGTCTGTTTTTTACAAGTCTTTAGTGATAGGCTGCAATATTTGCTTTGGAGATTGTCCCGTTGCAAAGGATCAGAATTCCAGCAGCAAAGAGCTTCCCATAGAATACTTTTTGTGAATATAACAAAAGACTATTTCTGCAATTGTGAATCCATTTTTAATCTACCTGTATTTTTTGGACTATAAGATGCATCTGACTATAAAATGCACCTAGTTTTTAGAGGAGGAAAACAGGGGGAAAAAAATTCTGAACCAAATGGTGTAGTAACATAAAATATAGCAGAATAATATTTCAACCATGTAAAGTCAACAGCGATATTAAGAACCATCATCACTTGTCATTAACAAATGAAGAGAGGCTTTAAGATCCAAGCATTCTTCTAATTTTCTGGAAACCCCAAGAACTTATCATCGCTAGTGTCGGAATTTGGGAAGCTTAGTTGCTCACAATCACTGATATCACTTTCTTCGCTACCTTCATATATGATACCATCTTCAGTTCCATCTAAGGCATTGCTAATGCCACATTTTTTGAAGGACCGTGCAACAATTTTGACCTTTACTGAGTGCCATGATGTTTTCACCCATTCACAAACTGGAGTGATAGTGGGCCTCCTCATTTGTCCAGTAGGTGTCAGATCATGATTACCAGCAGCTATCCATTTGTTCCATTCTTCTCACATGTAGACTTTGAATGGCTTGTTGATGGAAACGTGAGGAGGTTGCAACTGACTGGTAAGACCCCCAGGAATTACAGCTAGATGAGCCTTCACTTCTTTAAATCTTTTCTTTGTTGTTTTGCTAATATGTGCTCTAAACTGGTTGAGCAGGTTTTTTCAGAAGCCCTCCAGGACATATGTACCCCACTTTTTTAACCTATACTCTCATTCCATTTTCGTCCATCCATCCTTTCTCATGGACACGCACAACAACACCTTTTGGAATAACTTCTTTTGGAAATATTTTCCTTTTGAATATTAACATCGGTGGCAATTTGGTGCTGTCTGCAGGGCAGGACAACACAACCGGGTAATGTGTTTTCTCATGTCCTGAGGTTTTCACAGTTATGCTTTTGGCACCTTTCAGATCAACAGTCTTATTAGATAGCACATCAAAGTTTAGCGGAACTTCATCCATATTCCCAATCTGGCCAATTTCAAAATAATTTTTCTTCCTAGTGTCTATTACAAATGTATGAAAAAACAGAATCTTAGATTCATACTCTTTTGGATTTTTTTTGCCCAATTCTAGTTTTGGTGCGCATAGCAAGGCCACATTGCCTCATAAATCTGAAGCATCATGATGGTGATACATCAACACCATCTCTCTGGGCTCACAGTCAACATAGTTCACACAGTCCACACAGTCCAGGAGTTGCAGCAAGTGGCAGCGGTATGGCAGGTGGCATCAATGCAGTGGTGCAGGTCCAGTGGTGCGGCAGGTGGTGGTAGTGCAGTGGTGCAGCAGGCGGTAGCGGTGCAGGAGGTGGTGCAGAAAGCGGTGGCAGGCCCAGTGGTACAGCAGGTAGTGGCAGTGAGGCACTGTGGCAGGCAGCGATGGTGTGGCAGGAGGTGGCAGAGTGGCAGGTGGCATGGGGTGGTGGGTAGCAGGTGGCAGGCAGCAGGAGTAAGGCAAGTGGTGACAGGGTGTCCGAACTGCTTAATAATCAAAGCAGGCAGTGGTGGGATCACCTGATTCTCCATACAACTTTAACAAATGGTTTGGCCGAACTGGCTGAATCCCACCTCTCCAATTGGCGGTTGGATTGGCCTCCCAGAATACTGCCAATTAGCTGCCTGTTACCATTTACACTGCCACACTAACTCCCTCCCCCAGGTATGGCTGATACAACATTCGATGTATAAGACACACCAAAATTTTCACCCACTTTTTTGGGGTGGATGAGAGTGTGTGAGAGTGTGTCTTATACGCCGAAAAATAAGGTACCTTTTAAAAAACTGTATTTTTGCAAAAGTTTAAGAGAAAATAATTTATGTAGCTCAGGGTCAAACCATTGCATTCTGAATTTGGTTGCTTTCTTTTAGTGGTTTTATAATCAACTACATTTGTTGACTATTTATTTACAGTCTTGCTGACGGTGTGGTTTTCTTCTTGATGATGACATGATTAGGATATTGTTTATATCCTAATCATGTAACAGAAGGAGAACTTCATTTGTGTTGTTCCTTCCCAGGCTTTTGATTCCCCCCTCCCTGACTTCCTTCTCTCCACCCTGGTATATGTCCTAGACAATTTAAACAGCCATTGCGCTACAGTAATTTATATTCTTGCACTGACTAGAATATTGGACTTTATTGATCATCACCAACTTTAGAATTCTCTGTGTAGCAAATATAACAGAATAACAGAGTTGGAAAGTACCTTGTAGGTCTTCTAGTCCAATCCCCTGCTCCAGCAGGAGATCCTATAGCATTCCAGACATGTGAACTTACTAAGGCTTTATAAAGTGGTGCTAATGCTTCATGTGATCTTGATTCTATCCCTATGTTAATTCAATCTAGGACTGCATTGGCTTTTTTGACTGCTGCCAAATGTATAAAATATAAATATATTTTTCTAGTGAAATCAACTCATTACAAACTTATGAGAAAGTCTGGAAAGGCATTCAATCACAGGCATTAAATTTACCATCATATTTCATTATGTGACACTAGCACCATATTATTATTATTATCCTTTCATAGTAGTAACCTTACCCATTCATTTGGCATGCATACAACCACAGCTGATAACCTCATCCATTTTTACTTTTAAAAAACTTTTTACTTTTTTAACTTTTTAACTTTTCACTTTTTCCATCAACAAGTCAATAAACAGACATATTGACATCGATACAATCTACCAACCACTGAGAATGAAAGAAATGGGGCCTTATCAACCGTGATCCTGAAGATAACATTTAAAATGAACAAACAAGCTTCCCCCCACATAACAACAAAGATTATAATCAGCTCACAACACCATAACAAACAACATTAATTGTAATTTGCATCACATAGAAAGTACTTAAAGCCAAGGATCAAGCCCCAGCAACAACAGCCAGCCAAATTGTCTGAAATAAGACCTTGACTCAGAAGTATCCAAACAAACAACATTCACCAATTTGCATCACATAAAAAGATATTTAAAGACCAGTAATCAGACAGATGAGCACACTTCAAAGCATATTGATGATGTCTTCTCGAATGGTGATGAAACATTTGCAACCAAATTACCAAGCTCTGGAGTTCAAACCAACAGCCCATTTTTATTTTATGGTTTTATTATGGAGTGGCTGCATGGCTTGTTTAAAGCATCTTTGAAGACAACATCAATGCTTGATGATTGGAAAATGCCATTATTGTTTCCCTATACAAAGGGAAAAGTAATAGGAATAAATGCAAAATATGGTCATTAATCCCCATCTATGCTTGGAAAGATATTGGCAGAATTTAAACGGCGCAAGAGGTTATGAAAATTTGACAATGCATTGTGACTTTGTTTGTCAGAGGATAATTGGTCTTCAGAGAAATTATGAATATAAGAAAAAGCTTACCACATGCTTGTTGATTTAAAGAAAATATATGACAAATTGAATGACCTTGGATAATGGAACAATTTGTGTGAATATGTAGTTTAAGGTTGATTCCTGAAATGTCAAGCTTGCATGAAAATAAATGGAATACTTAGAGAATAGTTCAACTCTGACCAAGCAGTTAATTGTTTCAAACATTTATGGATAAATATATAAGGAATGCTTGAGGTGACATTAAAAGGATGTTGGTGAGAATGTGACTATGTGTACTTTTCTATGCAACAATGCTATGATGTTGGTTGAGAACCTCAATAATTTGCAGTGAATATGACATAGAATGTATAATGCAATAATATGAATCTGAAAATTCATTCCTGCTCAGCATTATAGAAAGAAGATCAGACAACTTAACTCATTGATTTCATGAAATTTGCTTACTTCTAGATATCTCAAAACACACATTGTCAGATAGTTTAATATTTCAGAGACTGGCTAGATCTGTTGATTTACACAGATGACTGAAACACGTATGTGAATATTAGCTTACAATAGGTATCCATTCTACATATATTAAAAAATGAAGTAAGCTCTTTCTTTTCAAAAGACTATAAAATTATTTTTGACTTCAGATATTATCAAGCATTATAGCTATCAGAACCTGTGAAATAGGGAAGTAAATTGATAAAGTAAATTGATATAGATATATTTCCAAATTGATTATTATAACTACATGTGCAGTTTAAGCATAAAGAAAGACCAAATTAATTCGTTTTTTACTTCAGTGTGACTTGTGAATATTCTTCAAGTTAGGATTGCAATAGTTAACTTTTAACCTAGTCCTTTCTGTTATTAGCAGTCTTAACATCTGAACTGGCATTTCAGTTCTTTACAGATCTTGGTGATTTGTGACGCAGATAGCAAAGTGATACATTATATTGTAGCTCCAAATGTCATAATTAGCTTGATGCCTGAGCTAGTACTGAGAGGATATCATTTCAAAATTGTTTAATTAACACTGCAATAAAATGTTCATTGCGATTTCTTGAACTAGATGGCCAAATATAATGTTTTACCCTTCAATGGTCAAAATATAGAAAACAAGATATTGCCTACATTTGGTTTTATTCTCAACTTTGAAACCCCAGGATCTAAAACATAACTGAAAATAGGTTTTTCTTTTTTTGAGGAGGGATTAAAAAAAAAAGATGAGGATGATAACCGTTGTCCTGTAATGCCCTCCTTAGCCTGTTCTGCTTCTTGCAGCTATGGTCTAAAAGTTTATCCTTTCAGAGATGTCATTGTATCATTGGAAGTTTCTTCTAATTCTTCAGGAGATCAGGATGCCAGGTTATGACCATTGACCATCAGCTGTTGTCTTCTCCTCTTTATTTTATTTTATACCTCTGGCCCAGAAAGAGGATAAAAAAAATCAACCAACCATAGTTCAGTGACATTGTAAGAATCAGCAGGTTCACATGGCCACTGTCACTCTGCACCAAGATAGCTGCAGAGTGACCTGGTAAAAGAAAAACTACTCATAATGAAACTTAAAGTGACTTAGTTACTATAAATAAATTTCTTACTCAAGAAGACACAGCAGTGAGTGGTTCCATTTTCCTAATAATTAATAAACTGCCTTTCTTAGTTAAAATTGGAATGATTCTCTTTCTCACTGTAGGCTCTTTTTCTACATTACTTAGGTCTGACATTCAAATTATGTAAAACCATGCCAAGAAGATGCTTTATTTATTCTCTGTTTTCTTTCTTATTAAGGGCTAATTGTTTATCCAGTCATTCCTATGGGTAGAATTTCTGTTATGGAAACCATACAACTGTCAATAAGAATAGCCAGAGAAACCAGATAAAATGTCAGGAAGTTCAAAGGTGACTGTAGGAGAACATATAAGAACACTCAGGTAGGCATGTCAGATACTGTACAAAAGTTTGGTTAAAGCCTAGAATTACTTTCTTCTTTGAGGCTACTTATTTGCATCCATTTTGTTGTGTGAAATATATAGAGCAAATTAGATAAATCGGTCTGTTTGTTTGATCATCAATATGATATCCATGTGACTTCTGTGACTTGTACATATAATCATTTTAATCAACAAAAAGAACATTCAATAATAATCACAATGAATAAAAGGCCTTACTTTAATAAGTGACATACTATCAGAACAAAATATGTGTTAGGTGTGTACAAATTCAAGTGTAGTTACAAAAGAAAAAGTAAAATGCAAAAAGTGGCACAAAAGCTAGTGTCAAAATGGGCTAGAAAAAGGACACCAGCAGTTTGAATATGCAAAAGCAGAGATTCCTTGCTACTAGATAGATTTCAAAGTAGATTTGTTGCCTGACTATTACAAATGTCACACGTCTCTGGGAGGCTCAATAGTAATTATGATGATGGTGATAATGGAAGCTGTAAAGCACAATGCTCTACTAATATAGCCTGTATTTATATAACTTTCCTTGAAATAATTAAGATCAGCATTTATTCTTGCAGGAAACCTAAGAGTCTGGCTAAACTAAGAGCTAATTGCCTATGGATATTGGCTGAGATTTATAGACAGACTACTTCATTGTGGGAAACTTACCCAGACCTCAACTAATACTAAATTCAATAGTACTTCAAAATTCAAATCGGATTGATTGCCATAATATGTACTTTAATTTGCTTATAGGTTGCTTGGTTTGCTCACAATTCCTTTCAAAAGCATTTTCCCACTTTGTAAGGAGAACATTGATAATCACTTTTTGAAATACGGCCACATACACACTCAGTGTAGAATGCATAGGAGTTTGGCTAGATGGTAATAAATAAGTATAAATATTTCAGGTTGTATTAAAAGTTGGTTCAGATCATGTCAAGGTTTTTTACAGTGACTTTCTTGAGTGGCACTGGAGATGGAGCATTGATTCCCATAGGCACCATTAAGTGGTTTCACTTCTTAAGCACATGTTAATGCCGGGGGGGGGGCTTATGTTCCATTTACCAGAGCTAAGTCTTGTGGTGTCTCTTTAGCTAAAATGAGGAGGTATTCCATTTATATGGCTTTAAAACTTATTGTTCATGTCTGGTAAGGTTTTCATTTGTGAGCATTCTTGCCCTGAAATAGTATAAAACACAGATTGACCTATTTCATTTGAGTTAAATAGTAAAAAAAATGTTTTAGTTGATTTATTGAGGGAGATACTTTTAAGACAAGCAGAAACTCAAATTACCTTGCCAAAATTTCCTCCTGGGAGGATGCTTCGTGGTATCTGAAACAGAACATCCAGATTCAGCCACAGTTTTGTTCCATATAGTATCAACCTTGTATACTCTCAAACTCTCTTTTTCCTCTATTTATTCAAGTTGGACAGTAATTTGGTGTGTAGTTATATACATATGTATGTATAGATCCAGAGATAGACTTCAGCCGTTTAACACCAGTTGTTAACGTTTTGCGCAGTTCGGAAAACCGGCTGATCCCATCAGTGGCTGGCCCCTCCCCTCCGCTCCCAGCCAGTCCTTATTTTGCCTCGCCCACCTTGGCCGGTGCCTAGAGTCATGCCCATGGCCCAGTTGTTCTCTGGCTCCCTTGCTTGCCCAGACCACAAAGGCCCTGCGCCCCAGCTGATTATCAGTGGCTCACTCACTTGCCTGCCTTTGCCGTGGCCCACTATGTAGGCCTCGTGGCCCACTATGTAGGCCTCGTGGCCCAGGAGATCTTAGTGACTCATCCGCTTGCATGTCTTTGCCATGGTTTATTACACAGACCTTGCAGCAAGCTAATCTCCATGCCTCGCTCACTCTGCTCACCACAGCATGCCCACAAAAGTAAGGCACTCAGTCTGGGCACACAGCTTTCCACAATGGAGCCCTTCCAAGGAAGCAAAGCATGACTTGGATGAACTGATCCATGATGAAGGCGAGCTGCAGAGTTTCTATGCACCTCTGCTGGCCTGAGCGGCCTTCCCTTCAGATCCCAATGGGGCCAGCACTGGCAGCGGCAGTTTTCTGGGCAGGCAGGCAGGCGGATGTCCTGGGGATGCACGATGGTCTTCTGGAAGCAGCACATCCTTCCATTGTGGCCTGAATGCAGGACCCAAGACAGAAAGGAGGGTCAGCGGGTGACATTCAGGTGGAAAGATGGTGAGAGAAAGATAGGCCCAAAAGGTGGCCAAGCCTTACGGTGTCCACCCTGAGGCAGCCTGCACCCTTTGTATGAGTGCTGTGGGCCTGGAACAGATCTCTCTCCTCCATTGTCATCTTTACTTTCTAGCTCGCAGGGCTCGCACTACTCTGCTCAATGTGGCTGTCCGTGAAGGTAAAGGGCTGCCTTGGGATGGACATAGCAAGGCTCGGCCACTTTTTGGGCCTGAGTCTTGCCACCATCCTTCTGCCTGGATCCCGCCCACTCGTCCTCGCCTCTGTCTTGGATCCCACATTCAGGCTGTGATGGGGGCCAGGCGAGGCACCCCTTGATATAAGCGATGTCAAGTTAGCTATGCCCACTCAGCCACACCCACCTAGACAGTCATTAGGGCAGAGAACCAGTTGTTAAATTATTTGAATCCTACCACTATACATATACATATGTATATGTGTGTTATGTATGTGTACACTTTTGCCAGCAGGCAACAGAATTTCATGTTTAATGTGTACCAGAGTGTCCACAGGAAAAAAAATAACAATAAAGATTGTCATTTCAAATTATGGCCTGTGAATCTTGACTATTTATTTCAGTTCTGTGTTTTTGCATTTCATTTTATACCAAAACAAATAGCACTGAAATTTAAACTCAGTGTTTATCCAGAGGCAGACATAACACAGGTACATGACAGATAGCTTATGTTTCCTGAAAAGAGAGTATTCCACTGAATTAAAAACAAAACAATAGAAAATTGGCATGTAGCTATTTTCTACTCAGAAAAAGACACTTATCTTTCTTATCTGGCACAACATACCCTTCAGTTATGTGGAGGGATGAGACACAATCTCTTTATCTATTTGTTAGATTTATATCCTGTTCTTTTTCTAGGAGCTCAAGGTGGCTTACCTTTCCTCCAATTTTCCCCACAGTAATACCGACATAGATCTGCAAGACTGATCCAAAGTTCCTGCTTAGCTTTCTATGGTTGAAGGGTCCTCCCTGCCCTCTAGTCTCTGTGGAATGATCTCTTGCCCCAAAGTATTATTGACAATTTTTTACCTTCTGGAGCAAAAAAACAAAACAAAAACATAGGCATAGATTTAAGTTATTGTGGACTTTCAGCTCAATTCTTACTTCAGAGGTGTACAAGAAAGTGTCATTGGAAATAAAACTTTGGTTGCTTGATTCTGATTTAGATCAAAGACTAACACTCTCCTTCTATTATAGGAGAGGTATATATGGAAGATGATTTATCCTAGCCAACTGCCTCTTTAGTAGTCTAGACTTAATACTATGCCCACTATGGTTTTAAAACATCCACCTACTTGTCCATCTTAAAAGGACTGATCAACTGCCAAAGAAATATTGGGGCCAGATTCATATTTTAACGCTGAAGATTCTTAAAATGAATATAAAATTAAAACCAGACGCTTTTATTTTAGGACTACTAGACAAGGAACTTGGAAAAAAAACCTCTGGAACAGTATATGCTGACCGCAACAAGAATTGGTTATGTGGAAAAATGGAAAGATACATTAATCAATGGAATAATGGATGGAAAACCTGTTGGAGCTTGCAGAGATGGCCAAATTAATTGCTTTAATTGAAGAAAACAATACATCTAGTATTGCTTCTATTTGGAAGCAGCTTCTAGACTTTGTGCTTGAGACAGAAATAAAATGAAAGTTTGACTTTGGGATTTTCTGATTAGGTAAGTCTGTGGTGATAGAAATAGCTAGTATACTAAGCATATAAAAGTAAAAAAAACTATTTTTATTGTACCGCACTAAAAAATGTTGGAAGTTAACACTTTTCTCTTATTTTTTTTTTCTGGGTCTGCGCGCTCCATTTTTCACCTCCCCTGCCTTCAGAACATCTCTGCAAGCCAAAAATGGGCTAAAATGCCCCGGTTTTTGGTCAAAAATGGCCAATTTGTTTGCCTCCTGGGGTGTCTGTGCACCTGTTTTTCACCTCCCCTGCCTCCAGAACATCTCTGCAGGCCAAAAATGTTGGTCTTACCTTCCAGTTCCATCTGCGTGGCTCGTGAAGATAAGTCTGCGCTTGGCCAAAGAGTGGGTGCTAGTGGATGGGCGGGGTGATGTGGATGGGGCAGCCTCATTGTCCTGAATGGGCCAGATAAATGGCTTCAGTGGGCTGTATGCGGATCCTTGCTGTAGAAGAATGGTGCAAGTTATTAGGTTTGTGCTCCATTATGCGTCATTGAAAAAGATCTCAAATGGAAGAACTAGTTACTTTGCACTTACTCACTGAGCACATGACATACACTGAAAAAAAAAGTGGCATATAATAAAACTGCGTAAAATGTACCATTCCCTTTTACTTTTTTTATACATGTTCTGCCAGGCCTTTCTCTCCTAATGACACTGGAATAATTAGATATGCTTTCTTCTGAAAAGTTGTGTTGATTCCATCTAGAATTTTAAGATTTTAAAAACACGTTTATATGGAAGGTTTATTTAAGACGTCACAGAGTTGACCTCTTAAATAAATGTTTAATAAGATTAATGAGAACAAATCCATGGAAAAAAATAACAATGCTATATGGCTTGCTCTAACATTTTTTATTAAAAACAAATATATTCATGACAGGGTTCAGCAGTTTGTGACAAGCAGCTTAATATTTTGATATTATCTTGATAATGATGGAAATATAGCACAATTATGACTCTATACATAAGAAAAGCAATATAAATAGATAGTGGTTAATACAATGAGAAGACCAACTGTTGCTATCCTTCACCTCCACCCCATCCTCCTCCCGCCCTCCCCATATGTTGAATTTGGTTTTGTGTACCGTGTTTCCCTGAAAATAAGACAGGGTCTTATTTCCTTTTGACCCCCAAAATAAGCAATTGGCCTTATTTTCAGGGAGATTTTATTGTTTTTGAAGTGTAGGAGGTGGTGAGCGTGATCACCTCATGGCAGCTGCTGTGTTTTGGGGAGAACTTATTTTCAGGGGATGGCTTATTTTAGCACATGTGCTCAAAAGCCTAATTGGGCTTATTATCTGGGGAGGTCTTATTTTCAGGGAAACAGGGTAG
>JANHFT010010125.1:3830-16586 GCA_032467955.1 Pseudoxenodon macrops | reverse complement strand
CCTGCGTACCCCATTTCACACATTCCGGTATGTGGGAACCTTTCCCCATCCTGTGTTAATGTGTAAAGCAGGTCATCACGCTCACCTGGCATCTGATTTATATATTTTGGCATGGCACATTAGGCCAACATACTGTAGCAGTTCTCTTTCATTAAGCTGGATTAAGGGTGTTGTATGAACTCCCCTTGATTTACCACCAACCAGCTACGAGATGGTGCTCAATGCAGTCTGTTTGCACACAGGATAGAAAAGGTTTTATAGGATCTGCTTTTGGCTTTGGGGTTTTCTGCAACCTTCTGTAATACACTGTTTAGCACATGGTGTGAAGTGATTCCAGGTCTGAATCTTTGTGGATGGAGGGTGTCAGTGATCTCCCACCAGGTCTGGACAAACCTTGATAGAGACTTGCAGAGATCTGTCCATGTGTCTTTAGAGGATCAACTGGTGACTTTGATGCAGTGGTGAAATCCTCTGCGGTTTGTCCACCAGTTTGCTGCCCGCACATGCACTGTGCACGCCAAACGCATGATCTGACTTCGCAGATGGGAAACGCCTATCGTTATCCCAATTAAACATGATAGCTCAATTCGCATATGTGCCAATTATAAAGCAACTCTGAATCGGGCATTGCAAGCAAATCCGTATCCGGTTCCTGTAGTGCAGCAACTCCTGCATTTCTTAGGTCCAGGTTATATATTTGCAAAACTTCATCTAGTGCCAGGCATACCAACAGCTACCTGTTGATGATGAGACTGCTAATGCGCAAACTATCGTCACACACCGAGGAGCTTTTCGTTGCCGCAATTCGGTCTTTGCGTCACCCCGTGAATTTTCCAATGCCTCATGGAAAGACTGTTGCTAGGAACTCCAGGGGTAATGCCATACTTCGATGACATCTTGTTGTCGGCTTCCGACTCAGCTCATGACCTGCCTCCATTCCATTCTTGAACGTTTCAGGCAGTCTGGACTAAACCTTAAGAGGTCTAAGTGCAAGTTGGGGGTATCGCACGTTGAATTCTTAGGATACCTTATAGACTCGAAGGGAATACATCCTACCCCTTCTAAAATCCAGGCAATTAAGTTGGCCCCTCCTCCTTCAAATAGAACACAGCTCCAAGCGTTTCCTCGGGTTGCTGAACTTTTATGATGTGTTTTTACCTCACAAAGCAACCATAGCTGAACCTCTTCATCGCCTTTGAAGCAAAAATTGTCCCTGGAAATGGGGCAGCAGGGAATCGGCAGCTTTTAAAAGGGTCAAAGCGCTACTAACGTCAAACACCGTTTTAGTTCCTTGTAGCAGTTCGTTGCCACTAACACTAGCCTGCGACGCCTCACCTTATGGGGTTGGCTCTGTTTTGAGTCATTGTTTTCCAAATGGCACAGAAGCCCTTATAGCTTATTCTTCTAGGACATTGTCACCTGCTGAGAGACAGTGGAGCCAAATTGATAAGGAGGCTCTCACCATTGTGGCTGGGGTTAAACGTCTCCACGGCTACATCTACTGCTGTTTTGTCTACCTGGAAACTGACCACAAGCCCCTCCTAGGAATTTTAGCAGGCGACCATCAGACTCCGCAGATTCTGTCTCCTAGAATGACCAGATGGGCAGTATTCTTGGCCGCCTTCAATTACAATCTGTTGTACCGTCTCAGTAAAACTTTGGGGCATGCTGACGCCCTCAGCCGCTACCCGCTGCCCCTGCATTTGGCCATCATGATGATAGACGATCAGGAGCTGCCCGTTACAGCTGCTGACATTGCAAGGTACACAGAAACAAACCCCATCCTCCTCCAAGTTAGGAATTGGGTAAGAAGGGGGTGACCCATATAACAGGTAGTTCTTTTCCAAAAGTTTTTTATTTTCCATACAATTGATTTCCACATTTTATTTTTACGTATAAATTTTACATATCATAATACAATTCTTTTATCACAATATCTTACCCCCCCCCTTATATCATTTTCATTTCTTTATATCTTTTAACTTCCCAGGTCTCTTTCATACCATCCCCACTTTCCAGGTTTTGCAGTCCTTCTATCCCTCTTCTCTACCTCCCTCCTTCCTTCTTTCTCCCTTCCCTTTCCTTCCTTGTGGACATTCTTGAGTGATAGTTGTAAATTCTCATTCACGGAATAACTGCTAAAGGGGGATGTAACCAGTTAGAGAACACTGACATATCAGAAGACAATATGTCCTTCAATTATTCCCTCTTATGCACTGTGCTCAATATTACCTCTAAGTATCTGTGGGTCCTCCCTCTCCCCTGCCCCCCAGGGCAACTAAACATCCTTTTAAAGAAAGCATTAAGGCTGCAGAAATTCAGTTATTTTTTTTTTTTTAAAGAGGCCTTATTTTCAATTTTTCGATAAAGATGACTCTGGGTTTATGTTTTCCTTTCCAGCATGCTTCCCTTTTTGCTTTTTAAATGTAATGATCAGTTGGGTCAGGCAACCTAGTACCAACAAAAGTATGTGTTATCTTAGTGACATTCCTTGGTGACACACAGTTAATACCATAGCTAGGGAGAACCTCTTTACCTCATAAATTAAATCTTAGGCAAATATTTTTATTATATATTTAACCTGTTTTTTAATCTCTAACATTAAAACACAAAATTGGGAGAAAGCGAGAAAAAAACAAGACAAAACAGGCATCATTGACAATAAAAATGTTTAAAAACATGTCTATAAAAAATAACAAATGACAAATATATCATTAACACTAACATTAAACATAAAATGTTCACCCTGGTTGAATGCTGAAAAATAGCTAACGCCAAAAATAATCTTCAAAACCCCTATGTTAACTAATCTTCAAAGCCCCTCTGTTAACTGTCTGTATTGCATTTATCGTGGAGAAAGATTTTATATCCTTCTTCAGACCATGCAATTCTGCTGGTTCCATGCCACCTCCACATAGAGTAAGAACCACGTAGAGGTATGCCTATATCTCCTTGAAAAGCTAAGGTTATTCTTTTTAGCTGTTACTTAAAGATTAAAGCTACTTCTATTGTATTTAGAATGAAGTTATGATAGAATAAATCTACAAAGCAAATGGATTGCGTTGAACAAAAAAGTTGCATTCATTAATTCAGAAGTTAATTGCACCTTCTTTAAGAAGATAGCTGAATAATCAAAATTTAATGCTACTTTGAATTTCTTCATCTTAGTCTTACTCTGTCTTCTGACATTGGTCTTACTTTAGAGGAAGTTTTGATATAAGACATTACAGATCTTGTAATTAGGAAGTTCCTTTTTCCCCCAAAAAAAGAGGCAGATTTAAAATTTGAATGGTTCTCCCCTCAATTGTTCAGGCTTGACCTTCTTAAACACTTGGATGAAAGTCAGGAAGATTTTATAAACTCTACGTCCCAAAATGAAATAGGATTCAAAACACTCAGTTTCTCACTTATAAAAACGTATTAGAAAAATAAATAAAAGCACCAAGATCATCAGTCTTGCTCCAGCACTCAAATCTTACAATGTGTTTTCTCCTCACATTGATTTCCTTCACGTGTACCGGTAATTTCCATGAAAAATATCAAGGATGTGTTGGCTGACATTAAGAAACATTTGCTTTTTTTTTTTTACCAACTATAGCAGGTCAGTTGATCAGGCTGAATTTGGTAAAGAAAACATTGTTTTCCTTTGTCTTCAACACATTTTTTTAAAAAAATATTGAAGGTTCAACGCCTTAATGAGAATGTGCCATTCCAAGTTAGGTTTCTTCAAAACAATTAAGTTTCTTCAAAACTGAAACAAAGAACAACCTCGGTGGGTTTAGCATTTTTCATTTGGCACATAAGCTATGAATATTTTTTTTAAGATATAGTTGAAAATGTACACCAAAGTCATTCTAAACATGAAATATGTCATCTAAAGCATGAAAGCAACAAGTAGATTATATTTTTATATCATATTTGACATGCCATAAAATGATGCCTAAAGCTTATGAGCTATGTTGAAGTGATAGAAAGAATCTCTTGAGACATGCATAAAAAACAACAACAACTCCTGAGACATTTTATTAATGTGTATTAATAGCTGAATGGGAATCCTTTTTTGGATTAGGATATGATTTACAGTTATCAACTGTTCTCAGAAAAATCGCATCACATCTAGCTGCTCACAAGATGGCAAACTAGGTATTTGCCTTCAGAAAGGCGTATCATTACAAATTGAGAATATAAATATCATGGAGCTTTGGAAAGGAAATTAAATAAGCGAAGAATGGCAGTGAAAATGCAAGGCAAAGACGAAAATGTTAATAAAAAAAATAGGCACAAAAGAGGAGGTGTGCATTCATAGTGTGTTCAGTGTACATGAAGCAAATGTAAATCCTCCACAACCAATTATATACAGTTCATTTGCATAAAAGTGTTGGGATATATAAGAGTGATTTTTAGAACACCCTTTTCAGACCACTGGGCATATCAGAATATACAGATAGTCCTCAACTTACAACAATTCATTTAGTGACAGTTCAAAGTTACAACAGCACTGAAAAAAGTGCCTTATGACTGTTCACACTTACACATGACTATTGCAGCATCCCCATTACCATGTGATCAAAATTCAGACACTAGGCAATTGATTCATATTTATGACGGTTGCAGTGTCCTGGGGTCATGTGATCACCTTTTACAATCTTCTGACAAGCAAAGTCCATGGGGGAAGCCAGATTCACTTAACAACCATGTTACTAACTTAACAACTGAAGTGATTCACTCTACAACTGTGGCAAGAAAGGTCGTAAAATGGGGCAAAATTCACTTAACAAATGTCTCAATTAGCAAAAGAAATTTTGGGGTCAATTGTGGTAATAAGTTGATGACTACCTGTAGTTATCCTTTGGATTTCTGGTGTGTTCTGAATTTGTCAGCCACACCAGACTAGACGTCAGCTGTGTAGGAAAGCTAAAATACTTTTGAAGTATCCAATCTGGGTCAGTCACTGGAACCAGAGGTTTAAACTTCTGAGGTTTTTGGTCTCATGCTGGAGCCCATCCTAAGGGAACTTCTCTCTACCAGAATGTGTAATATTTATGTGGTGTTTGGTTGGTTGGTTGGAAGGCAAAGCCTCTGGTCCCTGTGACAGGTTGGATCCTGCAACATTTATCCTGGGACACGAATATTTGCCTTTATTTGTAAAATGTTTTTATTGATAAATAACATGAGCACAGCTGATTTATTTCTCATTAGGAAATCCTTTGTAGCACTGTAGATATTTAATTGTTAACCTGGCAGGCATGAGACAATAAGAAAAAGCATGGGAAGTAAATTATTCATTTTTCTATCAGTAATTTATCTTTTCTCCAGTGCCCTCTTGCTTATATTTGAGGCTGGTTCCTGGAATATTGCACTTATATTGCAATTAACATTTGGGAATTGCCTGAACTTAGCTTACATATAATGACCATTAGACTTTCTTTAATTATGCTCATTCCAATGAGGCATTTTTAAATTGGGGATAATCCGGTAGTACCATTTTATACATGTTTACTTAAATCCTATTGAGAGCAATTAGGCACAATTCCTGAGTGATGTGCACCAAGTAATTATACAGTATTTTTACCTTCTCTTCTGTTCAAAATTATTTGATGTAATTGCTTAGACTAGTAAACTCTGCACTAATAAACTTAGCAGTATGCTATTGTCCAAACACTGCACAAAAAGTAGTATCATGAGAACTGAGGTCAGTCATTTTATAATACAAAATTTCAGGGTGGCATGGTTGCAGTCGGTAACACACAAATGCAGAGGTAATGTCATGCATATTTAAAAGGACCAAAATCCTTTCCTATCAGAGATTGGTTCACATGTTTAAGCAACTGTATATCACACAAACCCAACCCATTGTGGTTTATCTATCAAATATGTTTAAATAGACACCCCTGTTTTTCACTACAGGTTCTCTGTAGGTAAATTTAAAGAGTTCTCGAACTAAAGATGAATTCATGGTGGATGTATCTATAAAGCTTACTTAGCCATAATATAGAAGTGGCTTTCCATTCAATCTAGGGAGGTGCTAATATGTTTTGTTTTATGTGTTTGACTTCCCCAGTCTAATTTCCACATGCCAATTATGCAAGTTTCCTCTTCATTTCAAGCATCTCTCTAGACCAAATTGAAGGCTCTTTAGGACTTGGGAGCGGTTTCTATTACATTTGCTAATTTGTAGATCCAGGAAAACCCCTAATGCCATCAACCTGTTTCGTGCAACAAGGTGACCATGAACACCAGTTGACTAAGATGAGTGTCAACAGCATAATAAAGAAGACAATCAGCCAACTAATGATATAAGAAAAATAGGAGTATTCAAGCAGGATTATAATAGGTTGTGTTAGTCTGTTTATACTTCTGAACATAACAACAGCAGAAAGCAAATCTTCAGTAAAAATTATAATAACTCTATTTATAGTTTATTGGGTGCTGATTTCCATGTGTGTGTGTTTATGATTTCTTCTGGAGTTCTCTTGTATAATTTAGCCACTTAACCTTTACATACCATTTGAATTGCAATACCGTAAAGAACAATTCTTGACCATGCCTCCTGTAAGGAAAAAATACAATTTGAAAAACAGAAACTGCTATTGTTAAAATAAATAAGCGGTAAGTAATGGACATCATGTACACACTACATTTTAACTAATCTCTTCAGTGTATTATTGTTCATTATGACTCATGAATCACGCGTCCAATTTACAGCTTATAATCTCCTACTGAATTAATGCTTTCCATATGGTATCTCCAACGCAGTGCCTACAACCTATTTATTGTGATTTTTATGAACATCAAGTACATGCTGTTCAAAGATTTAAAGGATGCCTCTTGAACCGCATTATTCTACTTTATTAGAAGCTCAATAATGTGATTTCTCCTTTCTTTTGATACTTGTGGTATGAAATTATTACAAATCAGTAAGTAGTTTTTTTAAAGTAATAATATATAATCATCTCACGTGGGGGAAAAACACCTTATTCAGTAGATAAAAGTGTTGAAACAAATATATTTATATAACCTTAAAACACAACAGCCACTAATACACATTGTACCAGAATAGATGGTTAGACAAAGAAAGATCTGTACATATGTTAAATATGCTCTGTATTAATGAAGTTGAAATCATACAATTTTAGTAACAGCTTCCATTAATTACATAGTTTCTTAGTTGCATATTTATTTGATTCTATATTTACTAGAGGCAAGTACTATTCCATTCAGTAAGGTTTAGCTTTAGGTAAATGCAAGATTATAGTCCTTGACTACAGAACTAAAAATCCCAGGTTTTTGTTGTTTTATGTATTGTTCTAGAAATTATACATATTTATTACCTTCTGCAGTGCTTTTAAGACACAATATAGTTCAATCTACACACATAATACAAGTCTTGGGCTTCTGCTCTACCTCCCTTCTTCTCTTTGACAGTTTTATGGAAGAAATGTTCACCACATTTAGAAAAACAACAACATAGTTCTTCCTTGATCTCCCAGCACAGAAACTCTGTGTACTTAGAATCTGGCGAGAAAGAAGAAGCCATGATCAATGTACTTTTTCAAGCTGTGGCTTCGAACACTTGTCTTAATTTTAAAAAAAATTAAAACCCATCCAACAGGCCTTTCTACCAAGAGAAACCAAGTGATGGTGGTCAAAGAATTTTATTATTTGATACCCACTTAATTTATAGTTCAGGCTAAACACAGCCAAGATAATGGGCTGAGAAACCCAAACAGCACATTGTATCTGATACAATATCTTTCTGTCTTTCATCATCACAAAACAAAACAGACTAGGATATTAACAGCTATAAAATAAAAACAGCCTGTGTCTAAAAAAAAACCTGGAAGGAAGTTAACTGTAGCATTAAAGACACAGAGGTAAAAGCTGCAAAGCTGCTACAAAATCCAAAATCCGTACTAGGCTAACTGAAAAGCAAAACAATGAATTGCAGCAGCAAAAGCTATAACATGAAAAGAAAGAAATAAAGGTTCATTAACAACAGTGCAATAATGAGACATCGGCTGGGTTAGGTTTGATGGGCTCTAACTGGCAGTCAGCACTTGGCGGATGCTGTGCAGAATTTGGCACCAGTGTTATGTCATGGGGGGAGGGAGACAAATATACTATAAAACTGATGTGTAGAACCTAACTGCTGAGTAGGATAGGATAAGAGCATTTAAGGTCCTCTTTAAAATAAGGAAGACAGGAAAACAGACTTGATGGTTGAGACTTGTCCTTGCAGAGACACACATTCACCAGTGAAGCCTCTTCTGTGATTAGAGACTTTTAGTTGCGTAAGATATGGGGCTGGTGTTGCTATGTTGAGCTGTTGGAGATGGACAGGTATAGGACAGGTATCTAGGTTAGTTTGGTGCTCTGTATCCAGTGGTGGGATTCAGCCAGTTCGTGCCACTTCGGGAGAACCAGTTGTTAACTTTCTGAGCAGTTTGGTGAACTGGCTGCTGTAAGAAATTATTTGGGCAGAGAACCGGTTGTTAAATTATTTGAATCCCACCACTGACTGTATCCCTTATCTATCATTTCAAAACCCACAGAGGATACATTGGGGTTGGGGAGGAGAACCATGTGAACAACTAGCAAAATTTAGTTCCAGAGCGACTGAACTCCATTTTCAGAGGGGCTTAGCAATCATATTTTACCTATCACTTTTAACAGGCCTGCCTTCAATCATACATATAGAGTGATAGATGGAATAACAGAGTAATAGGGTTGGAAGGGACCTTGGAGGGCATTTAGTCCAAACCTCCACTTAAGCAGGAGACCCTTTACCATTCCAGACAAGTGGCTGTCTAGTCTCTTCTCAAAAGCCTCCAGTGATAGACAACTTCTGAAGGCAAGCTGTTCCACTGGTTACTTGTGCTCACAAACTTCCTTTAAAAATTAAAATTGGGTAAAATATTTGGGAGTAAAATTCGAAAAGAAGCAAAGCTACATTGTAAGCTGCTGAGAGTCACCACAAACCACGAGACGGGTGGCATATACATTTAATAATTAAATAATAAATAAAAGCCAGGCTCCATAATGAAGCTTGCTTTCAACACTTCAAAGGCTACAGATATGTAGAGGTTCTCATTTTCAGGAGGAGAATTTTAAAACAGCAGAAAGTCCCTTCTGGTTGTGATGGTAATACTGCCATAGCCTTTTCTAGGGAAAGAGGAATACAAGATCTCCTATAAGTGAGATGCTGTCAAATTCAGAACTGATATTTATCAGCATGAAGTGAAACTGTGGAATCTGCCACATCTTCTGAATCTGCTAAGAAATTTTCTTATTTAAGGAAAATAAGCCTTTAATTTTTAATACAAAAGGCTGGCATACTATTGATTCTGCGGGACAAGCAAATGGCTTAATATTTTGCTGAGTCATTCTTTCTCCCGTTCTGAAAGATAGGAGGGTTTGCTAGATTATAATCAGGAGAATATAACCAGGGGTGGGGTTCAGCTAGTTTGCACCATTTTGGGAGAACCAGTTTGGTGAACTGGTTATTGGAAGAAATCATTAGGGTAGAGAACTGGTTGTTAAATTATTTGAATCCCACCACTGAATATATAGCAATAAATGTAAAAGGAAGGCTGGAATGGAGAACCCACCATGCTGAATGGTTTTTAAGTAGTTCTAGAAAGGCTGAATTGTTACTCCCATCCTTCCCAGGTAAAATGAGTCGGCACATTCTTTATTCCCTGATCTCTAGATGTCATCAGTGGTTAAGAGGGAATGTCCCATTACATCATCAGCCTTTCCCATCTGGTCCCATCAGGTCAGGCAGGGAAGTTATATTGTGGACTGTGTCAGCCAAAGAACTCCAACTTTCCAACAAGGGAGTCTTTTCTGCTATTGCATCCACCCTGTGGAACGTACTCCCTCCCAGAGGTGAAGTGGGACACCTCCCCACTCTTCTGGTCTTTCAGAAGATGGAAAAATAGGGTTCTTTGACCTTACATTGGGGAGTCCAGAGGAGCATGCAATCATAGGGCTGGTTAATGCCGACAGCCCTCCCCCCATCTTTTAATTAACTGTTAATACTGAATTTTAATATCCCAGCTTCTTTTTAAATTTTATATACAATTTTTATGTTTTAATGTTTTATCTGCACATTGCCCAGATCAGAGATGGGTTCTGGATTTTCCTACTGTTAGTTTGCTCAGGGTCGTGCCTTGAGTGCGCATGTGGCAGTCAAAGTCTAGCTTCTGCGCATGCTCAGAAGCAAAATCCAAGATGGCGGTGCCCATGGAGCCACCAACAGAACCGGCTCCGTGACATCACTGTGGAGTTACTACCTACTCTATAGAACTGGGTAGAACCCACCTCTGGCCCAGACTCTCTCTGTGAAGGAGATAGGCGGTTATGAATTTGATAAATAAAAATAAATAAATGTTATCTGTGTAACAAAACAAAAGTAGTCATTTTCTTCAAACAAACCAGCAAATTAACAGCTTTGGAATTAAGCAAAATTGGGAAATCTCACCAAGCTTCAGCTTTCTTAAATGAACAATTTAGGCCATTACTGCTTGGGCTATGTAGATATTCAAAGGCCGCTATTTGTTTTTGCCCAACGCAATGAAAATAATCATATTCCAGTGGCTACAGTGTCTGTGGAATCAAATCCATTAGCTACTGTATGTGTTATATGGAACATAAATTTGCAACTATTATGGCCTAACTCTTCTAGGCAGTTCAGTCAAAATTGTTAAGGTTCTACTCTAAGTACCCAGTGTGTCTCTAAACCATCTAGTAAGATTGGAATCTGGACTTATTTCCCTGGAAACTCATAGGCAAGTATGCCAACTGAAATTCTGAATTAAATTACTTTTTTCTCCCTTGGCCCAGAAAGAGCCTAAGTCGAAATAATGAGCTCTCAACACTGATATTCAACCAGTCTTGTCCAGAACTAGTTCTTGGTATAACATGGGTCGGCTTAGGAGACTGGTCTCTCATGTAAAATATTTAGCTAACCTCCTTTATCTCTCTCACAGGAGGTCTTTTACCCTAATTCGATATGTGTCAGCCCTCTTGGGTAGACTAGATTGGAAACATGATTAGTTGACGGTGGTTTATTGTAAGGCTACATTAACAAAACCTTGCACAGCTAATTTTAACCACTGGAACAATTAGGGTGGTCCTTCCTAAATTTCTTCCTCTGACCCTTAATCCATTGGGGGCTCCTGTCTTTCTTGTCTCGTTGTTTCCTAGGCATCATCTCTTCCTCTCATTCCCCAAAGGCATCTATACATTCCATTACAATATTTTTTTTCTTTCTTTTTTCTTTCCTTGAACAGGAAGTTTTAAAATTTTCCAGTTCAACATTGACTTTGCTTATGCCCCCTTAGAAGAAGTGGAAAGTTTCATGTGTCCTCTTGAATGTCCTTTTTACATGACATGATACGTTGAATTAACAACTCTTCTGACTCCCAGACATGTAAGATCTGTTGAGAAAATCAGTTGTTTCTTTTTAGAGAACAGCTTATAAATATCCCTACAAGAGTGGCAAAACGTCTTGCAATTGCTGTTGCTACAAGATGGTTAAATGTCTAGCAATTTTATTAATTTTCTTGAAGTTAAGTAATATT
This sequence comes from Pseudoxenodon macrops, assembly GCA_032467955.1. Taxonomy (NCBI): domain Eukaryota; kingdom Metazoa; phylum Chordata; class Lepidosauria; order Squamata; family Pseudoxenodontidae; genus Pseudoxenodon; species Pseudoxenodon macrops. The sequence continues at coordinate 5,001 of JANHFT010010125.1, read as the reverse complement.
TGTTTTTTTCAATGCTCTTTCTTTGTTATCCTGATTGTGATATAATACATGTGATGTTTTAGTTTGCTTCCTTTGTCCTGCAAAAATAGTTATTTTTTTAATCTAATTTTAATAATTTTTCTTTTTCCCTGACTGTATTAGGCTGAATTGTATTGTGATATCCTTGATACCTGCTCTTTGACCACAAATAACTTTAGGTGACTAAGTTATGCTGAGGAAGTCAGCAATTCATTACTTCATCTCTGTCTTGCTGTTCAAATCTGATCTAGGTTGCTGCTTGGATCATCCATGGTTATGTGCCAAAATTAGGTTCAGGTGCTTAAGTTTAATAGCAAGTGTGATGCTGAAGGTGACTCAGACATGAATGAAAGCATGTCACAAGTAAAGACAGATAGCTAGAACTATGACCCTGAGAAGGAGACAGAAAATGAAAATCAGACTGTTCTCTTCCTTTAGGGTGTGAAAAGATGCAGTATATAGGCACAGTAGATGTCTCTGTTTATAACAATATATAAAACATGCAGAGGCACTGTGACAAAGTCACCCCCAGTCCAGTATATTAAAACAAGCATTCCAATACAGAGGCCATAGCATGATTTACAACATTTTGTTAATCTTTCCTACGTAACAAACCAAAATGATATACATATAACCTGTAACCTTGCTCTTCTGTGGTACCCTGGCAGCCAGCCCAGTGATCACTGTAGCTGTGCATGCCAATAAAAGTAGTTTCAACTATTTTCAATTGCTTTGGTTTCTAATTTAAGTGGGCATCTTTCCCAACACATAGGCCATTGGTTCCAACAGCTTGGATGAGACACAGCCTGGTTACTTCCATACTACTCTTTTCTTATATTTAAGTGATGGTTTGGATTGACTTCTGCTTAACAAGACCCTGTGTGAAAGTCTGATTTGTGTTTGGCTTGATATGCACTGTAGTTGGCAATGAGCATTGGGCTATCTTCAGAGTCAAACCATGGTTTAGAATGATTTGGGGGCAGTATTTCCATGAATTCTTTCATTCTGAAATGCCTGCACTCCGATCGCGGAGTCCAGTTCACCAACACAGAGAGGGGGTGGGCCATTTGGGAGAAAGAAGCGTTTGCAGTTTGCTGTGCCTTGCTCACCTGGAGACATTTCTTGGAGGGGGGTAAGGAACCGTTTGAGGTGT
>JANHFT010010124.1:306223-324620 GCA_032467955.1 Pseudoxenodon macrops | reverse complement strand
CCGTTTTTGTGAAAAATTGACCATTTTTCACAAAAAACGGGGGCATTTTTGCCTTCTCCAGAGACCTCATAAGCAGTGTACAGGCCTCCCAAACTCCCTGCACACCCCATTTTTTGCAAAAAAAACCGACCTGTTTTTCACCCGTTTTTATGAAAAACGGGGCGTGCAGAGGGTTTGTGAAGCTTGCAGAGTGTTTCTGTGGGCTGGGGGAAGGCAAAAATGACGCAGGGGCGGGGCTTCAGGAGGCCAAAATTGCTCTATTCGGTGTATAAGACGCACAAACATTTCCACCCTCTGTTAGCAGGGGGGAAAAGGTGCATCTTATACTCGAAAAAATAGGGGTATATAAAGGCATTGATTTAAGAATGGTTTAACATGCAAGTAAAGCCTTTATTAGAGATTACTTGATATAATTCTGAAGGGCCAACAGAAAATATTCTGGATGAGATAAAAAGAAAATAAGAATTAAAGAGCGTGCCAGGTATGATGGAATGTGCAATGGTGAAACATTGAAGGAGAGTCTTGGCAGCACAGAGTTTTTCCGGGAAGATGGCAGTGAATTCCATCAGAGAGCTGCATAAAGAGACTGCAGAGTTCCAGCCTGGGTGGGGCTAAAATCTTTTAGGATATATCTCGTGGGTTAGAAGGTTATAGCTTTAGTTTGGCAAGATTCTGTCCATTAGGTGTAAGCAAATAAAAGATTTGAGGATCTATTTTTTTGTATTCTACTATGTTGTCCTTGGGCTTAGGTGTGACACCAGGGAATATAAGTGTCTCTCAACAAATTATGATTTTACAGCAACAGTTATCTATGTTAATAATAAGAGAAATGGAAATAAAATGGAATTATGTAAAACAAAGACATTTTGAATTTGCAATATTCCAGAGAAATGCTTCACGTATAAATTGCAAAACATAAGAAAATGATATTGACATTACAATAGGGAGATACTGTACTTATGGACCATGTGGCTATCCAAAAACATTTTTATCAGTTTCAATTACTCCAATTTATATAAAAGACATGATCAGATAAAAGTTTTAGAGAAAATGGATAAATATCTTACAAAACAAAATTTATCAAGAATGACAGAAAACAAAGACAAATTATGAACTGGCTTATAACAGTAACCACATTTGAGAATCTATAAAAAGATTAAAGCCTCTTTTAAAGGGAAATGGGCAGGTTAGAAATATGAAATATAAACAAACAAATAAACAAACTATAAAACCAGGAAAGGCCCCTGGACCAAATCGATTATCAGGTTTGTATTATAAGTGCTTTGAGGAGGAACTTTGGCAACCTTTACAAAACAAATGAGTTCTATTTTACAGAAAGGAAAAATGCCAGAGACTCAGAAAAAGGCCAATATAGCATTAATACTCAAAGATGGGCAAGATTTGATTTTAACAAGTAGCTATAGGCCAATATCAATAATCAATTGTGAATGTGAATGTGTTATTGTGAATATTGTGAATTGTGAAACAGACACTAATTTGAGATAAATATTTAAATAATTTTGTACGAATGTATTCATGTGGAACAATGAATAAGTTAATACCTAAAATAAAGTTGAAGGATAATATTAGAAATGTATTGGATATTTTGGAATATGTGGATAAACATAATGAAAAACAAGATACAGATTTATTTTTTTAGATGCAGAGGAGGCCTTTGACAATTTGAACTGTTTAAAATTTTGCAAGAGAATTTGGAACTTTAGAGATAATTTTTTTAAATGAGTTAAATGAATTTAGACTTCGCAAATAATTAGTAATGGAGATCTAACCAAACCCTGTGAGACAGAAAAAAGGAACAATGCCTACTATCTCCCCTCTTGTTTATTTCAGTTTTGGAAAAATTGAAGAGAGATATAAAACAAGATGAGAGCATTGTGCATCTAAATATTTTTTTTAACAGACTTGTCTTTGCACATGATTTGCTGTTGGTTTGAGAAGATCCTTTTAAAGGAATTCAATTACAAATGACTAACTTAAAATAATTTGGTGCATGAGCAGTTTTTTGGGTTAATAAAAAGAAATAACAAAAATATGAAAATACATTAGCAACAGAACTGATGAACAAAACAGATTTTAAAGTTGAGAAGAAGATAAAATATCTAGGTATCACTTTGACAAATGGGAACTGTATGTTATTTCAAAATGATTGCGTTAAGACATAGAATGAAGTTTAAAAAGAGATGTTAAGATGAGAAAAAGTGCAACTGACACCATTGGGGAAGAATATATGTAATTAAGATGAATGTTTTGCCTAGGATGTAATTTTTGTTCCAGACAATACCTGTTTTGACAACTGATTTACTGTTTAAACAAAGGCAGCAAGATATATTTAAATTTGTATGGCAGAGGAAAAATCATGAGTTAAATATAACGTATTGCAAAGGAGATGCAAAGGACAGATGCAAAGGAAAAAAGAAGATTGGGTTTACCTGACTTAAAATTATACTTTGTTGCTTGTCGGGTAGCTTGGGCAAAAGAGTGGGTGTTGCTGAGAAATAGAAGGCTATGGAAATTAGAAGGACACAATCTGAGATTTGCATGATATGGATATTTGTGGTATGGCAAAGCTAAAGCTATTGTAGTTTTTAAAAATTGTTATGGTGGATATGCCATTATGAGAATATGGAATAAATGCTAACCTGGATATGCCATTATGAGAATATGGAATAAATGCTAACCTAGGCTGCACTTGAAAACACCTTTGTGACTCCCAGCATAAGAAACATTCTGTAGACAAGAAATGACAAGGAAGTATAAATGTTAATTTATGATATACTAAAATGTTTTTCAAGGGGTATATAATTTTCCCCGAACGCCATCACTCTGCTAAACAAATAGTTCCCTCAACACTGTCAAACTATTTACTAAGTCTGCACTACTATTAATCTTCTCATTGTTCCTATCACCCATCTCCTCCCACTTATAACTGTATGACTATAACTTGTATCTCACGATTTATATTGTTTTCTAATATTATTTGATTGCTTATTTGTATCCTATGACTATCATTACATGTTGTACCTTATGATTCTTGACTAATGTATTTTTTCTTTTATGTACACTGAGAGCACATGCACCAAAGACAAATTCCTTGTGTCTAACTACACTTAGCCAATAAAGAATTCTATTCTATTCTATAAATAAAATCAAGGGAAGATCTAATAACAGAAATATACACTTTTCTTATTAGAAAAGTTAAAAGCAGATAAAATATTTTATGATTTTGAGCAATCTGAAATAGAATTTGAAATAGAATTATATATATATATATATATATAAGAAAACAACGAAGCTCACAGATCACCAAGGACCCTACCTTAATACATATCACCAGAGAAATTATCTGGAATGTATAAAATGACTTTGAATTTATGCTGGAAAAGTGAGCAACATGAAAGGACATTTTATAAGGAAAGAACAATTTGGTGGATATGTAATAAAGCCAACACGTTTAATACAAATACATTAAATAATTCAGAAGATATTAAAGACTATTGTGCAATTGAAACCAGATGCTTTTCTTTTGAGGCTAAGGGACAGAGAGCTGGAGAAAAGCCATGGAATTTTGGTTTTATATATGACAATAGCAGCAAGATTATTATATCCCTGAAAGTGGAAAGGTTTGGCATTAACGAAAATAGAGAAATGGTTGGTAAAGATGAAGAAAATTGCAGAAATGGCTATAATTACCTCCCTGTAGAAAAAAATAACACCTGCATTTATTGCTGACTGGAAACTCCTTTTAGGTTTTTTTTTAAAACATGAAACAGAAAACAATGTATTATTGATTTGGGGTTTTGATGATTAATAAAAAAAATTAACTAATAGAAAGAGAGCTTTTTAAACTATAGAATAAGAGATACTTGAATTTGCTGCAAAAATTTGGAAATCTCCTTATGTTTCTTTCACCTTTTCTTTTTGCCCTTTTGTCTTCATTTTGTCTTCTCTTTTCCTTTCTTAGTTCCCTTTACTTTATGTTATTCTTTTACCTTCTTTTTAAAACTTTCAAAGGCTGGCACAGAGGAAGAAAATTCTCCTAGCAGAGAATCATGACTGGATGCCCAGAGCTGTAGCACCTGGTGAAGGAGAATTCCTAGCAACTATTATGGATCAACTGTTAACATGCCCTGGATCTTCTCTGCATTGTAGAAAGACTCTATCAGAGTGGACTCCAAGTAAATGGCTGTCTTTCTAAAATTGTCATGGCAGCGGCTGTTTGGTCTATGAGGTTATATGAGCATAAAATGAAGATTAACCACTAAGTTCTACTTGTCACACCTAATTCTGCTTTCATCAGACAAAAAAAGAAAACAGCATCAGGCAATGAAGCTTTCTGCATCCCATCTTAGCTTTGATTTTTTTTTCCTGGGCAGATCAGCACACTTCTAAGGAAAGTGCAGGGTTACCATCAATCACTATTTTTTGTTTCCTATGGCTGCTTAGTATGGGAGCCATGTTAGAACAGTTGTTGGAAAAAGAGACTCCTGCACTCAGTTGTTCAATAGGCTGGCTATTTCTCCCCCTAATTAAAAGTGTATTAAATCATCAAGACATATGTTAGAATTTCCTACTCAGAAAGGTTTTTATTTTCCCCCCCAAGTCCAGGAACTGGATTGTAGAGTTTCCTATGGCCCTAATTTACAAGGTTAGAGCATCAAGCCATGTCCTTCCTAGAAAATGCTTAATATTTTGCCCAGGAGCAACTTGTTCTGACATGTTACTTTTAAGCCAGAGCCTAGCCATGCTGCTTTGCTCAATAAGATTGATCAAGAATTTTTTTTTCAGGAAAGGACCAGTCAAGGCAGATCAGCTCCATCTTAATACTTCTATCTATTGAAATGAAGCCTGCTGACCTATCAGGCTCAGCTAGTATGACAATGTAGTTTGGGAGGAAGTAAGAAAAGATACAGACCCAGGGGAAGAACTCCAATACTATGGCAAGATTTTTAAAGAAATTGTAGGGGAGGATAGGTGGGGGATCAAGAGCTCTGGTGTTTGCAGAGGATCCCTCTGAGGTCCTTCCTATTTGAACCTCATGGAGCAACTTCAGTGTGACTGAGCTCTGAAAATGAGTTGCAGATCACAAAAGCTTATGACTTTTAATAACATGTGCTAGTTACTACAAGGGTCCCGATTTTCTGGCAGGAAATGGTAGATTTTCTACTTTGTAATAGAATGATATGGGGTATCTGAAGTGCTAGCAATTCTTCTATTGGGTGGAATTCCATCATCAGCACAGGATCATATTGAGTTTTATATGGTAAATACTTTGAATTATTATTTGTGGCTTTTGCCTTGTTCATACAGGCTTCATGGTTCTAGTCCATCACATTTTCTGTAATCCAGATCGTGACACCACCTTGTTGATTGCCTCCTATACCACTATACCTTGCAAGGTTGACAAAGTTCACATTTTTCAAAGTCTGCTCCTGTTTCTTTTGTGTTGTGGATAGGAAGGATGACTCTTGCGAAGACAGTGTCTGAGTAAAGTGAGAATTCCAACCTTATATTGATGGGGACCAGAGGATGAATGGAGTCCCTCTCTAGCCTGTTGTCTTTCCAGAATGGCTGGGAATTTGGGAGGGGTCTGGGCTTTGGTATTGCCATTTTGACATTGTCTCTGATGCTCTGACTCTGAGGTCTAGAGGGAGGAGTGGGTTGTTTTTACTGCACTGTATCTGCTGACTTCCTTGTGGTTGACTGGAACTGTGTAGCTGATTGAGTGATTGTGATTCTATAATTAAATCTGCTTGGGTCAATGAATCCTTTCTGGATTATTCTCATATACTTTAATTACCGTAGATATCTTATATCTGGGCTTCAGAAATTGGAATGACCACTGGATGGCAGCAGAAATACCATCCAGGGGTTTAGTAGGAGGTTGCTACTGCTCTCACCCTCTGAACTTTCCATGAACTGCTAAAAACCTGGTTGTTCTCTCAGGCCTTGGATTCAGATATCATTGAGCTGCTTTGTTTTGCTTTGCTTGGTTGTGCTTTTTTGTTTGGTCTTTTTGGTTCTGTTTTCTGGTTGTTGGAAGCTGTCTCCTATTTCTTGATATACTTCTTTTCTTTTGGCTTTATTTGTGACCTGCCCTGTTGTGGAGTGAGTGAGGCAGCTTCACAACTGAATAAACTAGCGACAGAAACTTCTAGGCCTTTGCTATTACTTAGGGGTTATCCAGATTTCTACAATCTAGACATGGTGTGTCTACCTTAATCTTCACTCCAACCCAACCAGTTAAGTGTATCATGACAGCAACATTAAAATGCTTTTCTTTTAGTAGTTTAGCTGAATTACACATGAAATACTGTATCATATTTTCCAGTGGAGAGGAGCAGAAGAGGTGGAGACTACCCTGCCCTCTGCTAGACTTTAATAGGTAAGCAATTATCTAAGTAGAAAACTGAATGTGTAAGGAGAAAAGGAGTCATGGTTGTGCCAAATGCATGAATTACACTTGACTTTGTCCTTGATGTCTACCTTTATAAAGAAATGATAGGCTGCTTGCAGATCCACTGATACTAATTTAAATGGAATTTGTATTCTAACATGATTGAATCAGGTTTTCTTAAAGATGTAATTCTACCTGTATTTCATAATGTCATAAATAATTCCAGGGGAAATCCTTTTTCTACCATGTCTTCAGGATGCTGCCTTCAACTCCTTTACTACATCTGAAGCAGCTTAGAATCATCCTCAGCTTCGTTCAGCATAATTCTTCTCTGGGCAGTGAGAGGTCACATTCATTCAAGCCTATTTCTCCCCTATGACCACAAAGTTTTGGACCTATCCCCTGTCCAGAAACTAGAATCAATCAATCAATCAATCAATCAATCAATCAATCATAAGAATAGAGCTGGAAGGAACCTTGGAGGTCTTCTAGTCCAAGCAGGAGACCATATACCACTTCAGTCAAGTGACTGTCCAGTTTCTTCTTAAAAACCTCCAGTGATCGAGCACCCACAACGTCTGACAGCAAATTGTTTCACTGGTTAATTTCCCTCACTGTTAGGAAGTTTCTCCTTAATTCCAGGTTGTTTTCTCCTTGATTAGCTTCCATTCCTGGTTTCTTGTCCTACCCTCTGGTGCTTTGAAAAATAAGTTGACCCCCTCCTCTTTGTCGCAACCTCTCAAATACTGGAATACTGCTATCATGTCTCCCCTAGTCCTTCTTTTCTCTAGACTAGCCAAACCCAAATCTTGCAACCGTTCTTCATATGTTTTAGTCTCCAGGCATTAAATCATCTTAGTTGCTTTTCTCTGAACTTTTTCCAAAGTCTCAACATTTTTTTTATAGGGTGGTGACCAAAACTGGATGCAGTATTCCAGGTATGGTCTTCCTAAGACTTTATAAAGAGGTACTAATATGTCACTTGATTTTTATACAAACAAGGATTGTATTAGCTTGTTTGGCTGCTGTTACACACTTCTGGCTCATATTTAAGTGAATGTCCACTAGGACTCCAAGGATCTTGAACAATCCTAGATCAGTTGAACGGCAGTTGAACAGCAGAGGAAGGTGAATTAACAGGAATTTGGTTTACAGAGCAGCAGGCTACTCCTTGAATTCTTGGTTTTTTGGAATATCTATCTTGGATGAAGAGGACAGATGATGATGATGATGACAATCTCATTTATTCTGTGGTTCTGTGTGTGGATGAATCTATTTGCGTGTGAGAGTTTTCCAGCTCTAAAAACATCTCTTTCCTCCCCTACTGGCAACCTTCAGATTTTTTAGAATTATTCAGAATATCTTTCCTTTTCTCTAACGATCACAACAATAAGGTACAGCTACTGGAAAAAAGCACTTTGTAGCAAAATTACTAGCTTGCTCTTCCTTCACCATCACAGCAGACAATACACATTTAAATAAAACAGAGGAAAGGTGGCTTTACATAAAATAACAGATAAGTTGTTTTTGAGCCTGCCAGACAAATGTATGCCATATTGTTTTGGAGTATGGATCTGGGAAAGGTGGATTCTCTGTTTAGTTAGAGTTCAGGGTGAAGAGATTGTTATTGTTCCAGGGCCTGCCTTAGTTTGAAGAGAAGCATTGTGGCCTTTTGCCCTCTCTCGTTGGTCAGCTGGAGAGAAAGCCGTAATGGCCTCATAAGCATGGGTGATTGCACTGCTAGCTTCAGATGGGTCTGGAGGGACTTGGGGATAGCGAGTATGATCATGGAGGAGTGCACTTGAATAAGACATTTCCCTTGATGACCAAAGGGCTGGCTCCTGTGGATTGCATTGCACTGCTCAGAAGTCACTAAAGCGGAAAACAAATAAAGCCACAAAACAAAAGTGAAGAGTTTGTTTTCAGTGGGGAAGATTGCATCCAAAACTGTCAGATTCATTTGCTTCTGAGTTACATTTACGATCATTTTTTGTAAACTTGTTTCTTATACAACAGTACTTAGATATTTTTTTTGTTGGGATGCATTGCTTTGATTAGATCCAAATTTTGGGGCAACCCACAATTCTATTATAGTGATGCCTTCTCAACTCAAGTCCACTGGTAATTATCCTTCCATTATAAAGCCACAGTGACTGTGATGGTTCATAGGCAGTATAGAACTTTTGCAGGAGTTCTTGAAACATAAAGGGATGAATCAAATTTACCTTACAGCAGGGGTCCCCAACCTTTGGGCCGAGGCCCACTACTGGGCCATGAGCCGTTCGGAACTGGGCCACAGAAGTGGCTGCATGCATCCCCCACTTGCATCAGCAGCAGGTGAGCATGTGCACTCACGCTCCATTTGTGTAAATGGCAGACGCACATCCTGCTGCTCACACAAATGAAGATGCATGTGCATGCTTGCCAGTCATTTGCGTGGAACCTCCCCCCTCCACAGAGCCGGAGAGGTTGGGGAACTCTGCCCTATAGTATTTTTGTTTAAGTACTGAGTACACAATTTTTAAGTATGTATGTGGGCTTTTACCAGCACAGACATAGCAACGATTGTGACTATTCCATATCATCCAAATATTTAAACAAATCAAATGTATAGTTTTCTGCAGATTTGTTTTCTCAAAATCCAAAAACTTGGCTGTTATTTAAAAAAAAACACTTTAAAATCAATATTAATATTTATTTGTCAAGGCATAACTGTTCTGACCCAGAAGTTCATGCAAGCAGGTGCAAGCACCAATAAATATTTTTATTGCACCTCTAAACCATGACAGACGGCTCTCCAGGGGTGTTGGTAAACTTCCACTCTACTTTTTCCCCAAAAAAAACACCAGCCATCCACAGTCAATGTAACACAGTCCCACCAACTGAGCCCAATAATGATCAGAACCCAGAACCAAGCCTCCAAACAGGGAGAAAGCCCAGGTCCACAAACCAGGTGCAGAGTTTGCAAAACAAGGTCCATAAGCCACAATCCAGATTCTGAGTGCTCTAAGCAAGATATGTAAATCAAAAGGCTGAAACACAAGTCCATAAGCCAAGGATTCCAAGAGTCAGGGCAGTGCATGCTGAGACAAACAATTGTTCCCAACAAACATACCCTGGTTAAATCACCCTGAGCCAGGTGTTCCTTGTGAGGATGGGTGGGGCAGGCTTTCAGGCCTCCTCTGAGCTTTCCTCAGCTCCACTCTTGATGTATGCAAATTAGATGGGGGAGGCAGATGTTTCCTCATCAGAGGGGATCTGTGGTCTTCCATCTCCACTGCCCGTCTTCAGCCAATCCTTCCCTGAATTCATTAAGCAGACCACTCCCCATCCAACTGACCACTTTTCCTAATGTCGGAGGGGCCTAGGACAGCATCGTCCTCAGCCCCCGGGCTCTCCAAACAGTCCAGGGCAGACATGCCATCCCCGTAGGTGGTCTCAGTTCCAACTCCTCCAAACTGGATCCCAGCAGGCCACCACAGTAACTGATTTATTCACAGATTATCTAAGTCCCTTTCTTTTCCTTTTTTTTCACCCTCGATCATGGAATGTTACTTCAGAAAGCTCATTTGGGAAGACAATTAGCTGCTGATTTCTCTTCTTTGCTGACTTTGCGCTTCTAAGTTGATTATTAGCCAGATATATGAAGACAAGTAGCACCTTCTAATCTTCCTATAAGGTAATGCATAGTGCTCCTGGGCTAAATGAAATATTCATGGCGCTGCTGTTTGACCTTAAGAAAGAAAAAGATAAATGAAGGGGGGGGGAGGAGTGTATCGACTTGATAAAATCTGACCCTGATATATATTACTTTAGTTGCTAAACTCTATAGAACACCTGGGCAATTGGTATACTGTAATTCAAACTTTGTATTTAATTCCATGAGTTGTGATGTTGGAATTTCACAAGGAGATACTTAGGGCCAATAAGATAATCTGAACTCACCATTAGTTGCGATTTTTAGAAATTCCACAGATCCCACCCCTCTGTAATCTGTGAAAAATATCAAATTATCCAGGTGGTCCTTGATTTACAACTATTCATTTTGTGACCATTCGAAATCACAATGGCATTGGTATTGTCATCGTGCCTATGACTCTTGCAGCATTCCCACAGTGATGTGATCAAAATTCAGGTGATTAGCGACCAGCATGTATTTATGTCAGCTGTCCTGTCCTGGAGTCATATGATCACCATTTGTAACCTTCTTAGCCAGCTTCTGACAAGCAAACTCAGTCGAGAAAGCCATATAAAGACCACATGTTTCACTTCATCATTGCAAAAAGAATAATAAAATCAGGAGTGACTCACATAGCAACAGAAATTCTGGTTCCAATTGTGGTCATAAATCAGGGACTACCTGTATTGTTTATGAATGTACAGTTGTTTTTAACACTTGGCATTTGAAGAAGATCCCAAAGAAAGATTTAAAAATGGAAGGTTATGGAAGATTAGTGTTATGATGGATGGACATGATGGCATTTCAGACATACAGTATACACCAATGTTATCTCCTTATGGAAAAGCAAATCTATAAATACAATCAAATCTAGAGTTGACACCTATTGTAGACATCTATTATTTCCCCATGTAATGGAGGAGTACCACTTGAGACATACCCACTTGGATTCAGCATATGGTCAGATTCTATACTTTTTGAAAAGGTTAATTTTTAATTTCTTCTTGAGTGCAAAGTTTCCACAAGTTGCAGTTTTTCAATCATGCAGATTGTACAGGGTAGCGCCAAAGCTATTCAGTTCAACAAATCTGACACGCTATTTGATCGCGTAAATCAGTACGTTCCTTTCCATCAAGTTTTAATGGGCTTCATGCCTTTCCCCTTATCTAGCCTTCACATCTGCATTTCAGGCAATATCATACAATAATAGGGACAATTGACTTCAGTGATTATGAAGAAGCTCTCTGCACCTGTGAGATGGAATCAGATGCCTTTACTGTGTCATTTGTTTTGCAGGTTTATAGCACTTAGTTTGAGCGCCACCACTTTTGACCCCTGCTAATGAATATACTGAAGACCTGTCCACTTTTGTTAGCTGGGAGCTATGGTGTAATCAATCCTGACTCAACAGACATATCAGTTAATGGCATTAAATACCGAGTTAGCAGGAAGGGTCATCAAGTGCAAAGCAATATTATTTCCTTTCTTTATAAAACAATGACAGGAGAGAAATCATTTAGGATGGCAAAGCATCATCTAGGAATTATGGAGATGGAAGCAAAATTAAGGTCTCCGAGGAGCAATGTTGGCCGCGTTTCATTTATAAAGTTCCAAATGGCTGCAGAGTCATCAGGCCTCCTGAGCAGCTGAGCAAACCTGGTCTGTCACTTGCCATATTGTTCTTGATGTCCCATTATTTCAGCATCATTGTCTAGCATGGCTCTACATTATGGTGTTATCATGTGCATTTCAGTCCAGAAGAATAAATGTTCATAGCCAAGCTCTAAAGAAACGAAGTCTGGTTTCAAGTGTGAAGAAACCCTTAGCCCTTTCAATCTGATTAGTTTCTACCCTGATAGATGTCTGCAGACATGGTAGTGCTATAGAATAGAATAGAATAGAATAGAATAGAATAGAATAGAATAGAATAGAATAGAATAGAATAGAATTCTTTATTGGCCAAGTCTGATTGGAGACACAAGGATTTTGTCTTCGGTGCATATGCTCTCAATGTACATAAAAGACAAGATACATTCATCAAGAATCATAAGGTACAACACTTAATGATTAAGGGTACATATAAGCAATCAAATCATATTAGGAAACAGTTAATATAAATCATAAGGATACAAGCAACAAAGTTACAGTCATACAGCAACCATTGAACATTGCCATAATAACATTGAAATAGCATTGTGGAAAGTGTCTATGGTGGCCCACCATAAAGCCGTGCAGATTAGAAGGCAAAAAGTACAATTCAGCTACAGGCCCTGTCACTTAACTTAAGTCTATCTAGCCTTATTCACCTCTGTAGACAATGATACAACTTGAAAGAAATGTTTGCACTTAGAAGTCTTTGTGTTCAGAGGTGGGTTCCTACCGGTTCGGACCGGTTCTATAGAGTAGGTAGTAAGTGCTGATGATGTCATAGAACTGGTTCTGGACCATGGACACTGCCATCTTTTTTGTGGATTTTTTTTGGAGGGGGAAATTTTATTTTTGAATTTTTTTTCCAGTATTTTTTTCTTCTGTGCATATGCAGAAGCTGAGTTTCCAGCACTGCGCATGCATCGCCATCTTGTTTTCATCCTCTTTTGGGGTGAATTTTTTAAAAAAAATGTGTACTGCACATGCACGTGTGTACAAAGCGTGTGCGTGCCCATGAGGCGCGCCCACGCGGTGCAGCAGGCAGTGAACTGGCAGTGAGGTAAGTTAGAACCCACCCCTGTTCGTGTCTAAGGAAAGATGAATGGATTAAAGCTATCCTCACATTTCAGGGAGCATGAAAATGCCTTAAGCCTGATATTGAATATTATTGTCAGGAGGCAACCAGCTGATTTTGGACAGGAAGTTGATATTCTCAGAAATACTAAAACACTATTATGGGCCCAGTGATTGGATAAGCATGTTCCTCAGTTCTGAAAAAAAATATGGATGTAATATTGTAGGAATAGCATAAATCATTTCATACCCTTTTTTAATTTCCTAATATTTTCTGTTAAATCTCTTAAGAACTCACTAAGTGGATTAGACGCATTCAAATTCAATAAAGAATATTAAGGAAAAACAACAGACCAATTGCATAGGATATCAAACCAGGGATAAAAATTCTCATTTTATCAAACCAACTGAAAGCAAAGTAGTCTTATTCCTCTTCTTAATCGGGGCACCCTAGTGGGGGAATCCAAGAGCTGTGTTCTTCCAGGAGCTGCTGATTAAAATTTGAAATAGCTCAGCTTGGCAACAGCAAAGGATGCTGGGATAGGTAATTCAGCAGCCTCTGGAGATTCAAAGATTCACCACAATTGCTTTAAAAATATTAATTGTGGTGTATAATTTTGTGGTGTCTCATTTCATTAGATGAAAGGAGGATTGGCATAAGACTAGATTACAATATGTGAATTTTGATGTGTGTCTAAATTTCAGCAGTTTCAAAAATAAATTTAATCTTTGGCAGAAATTAAGAAAGTGAGAACATGAATGTGTCTGGAAAGCATTCTGAAATGAGGTTTCAGGTTTTCTAATTCAAACTCAATAGAAACTTCACCCCTAGTCCTTACTGATTTAAAGAAGCCTGATTTCTCTTGCATTAAATCAGGATGACTAAACTTGGGGTCTTCCAAGGGTTGCTGAACTACCATTCCCACCAACTCAATTAGCCTACCAAGTGATGAGGATTAAGGAATCCATATCTAGAGAGCCACGGTTTTCCAACATTGCATTACATCCATTTAGAAGGATCTGCAAAACTTTAGAGCCAATTGGTCCCAGTATATAGAATAACCACTCCTAGATCCCTACCCTTGTTTTATTGCTAGCTAAAAACTCTTAGGACATATCAAAACCATGTGCAATTGTTGTGTATTTAAAAAACAGAATAGAATAGAATAGAATAGAATAGAATTGTTTATTGGTCAAGTGTGATTGGACACACAAGGAAT
Organism: Pseudoxenodon macrops; assembly: GCA_032467955.1. Lineage (NCBI taxonomy): Eukaryota > Metazoa > Chordata > Lepidosauria > Squamata > Pseudoxenodontidae > Pseudoxenodon > Pseudoxenodon macrops. The sequence goes on along the minus strand of JANHFT010010124.1, from coordinate 310,585 downwards.
TTGTCTTTGGTACATGTGCTCTCGGTGTATATAAAAGACAGTTACCTAGTTCATCTTTATTCTGCTTTTATTTTAAATATGAAAGTCAGAGAGGAGTGTTTCTTTGACTGTAGTCTCAAGGAGACTCAAACCAATGAATCACTGAATAAACGTGTTGAAAATACAATGTTTGCTTACTACCAAGGGATGAATGTCTTCAATGAAGCAGCTATGTCCTGGTCTAAGTCAGGTTCTCTTCAGACTGGTGCTACAGAAAGTATCGATAGCATGATAAGCCTTCAGGCAGCAACAATCTTCTAGATTTCATAGAAGGGGGGCAAAGCACTTCTAGTAAGGCAACATGGAGATTTTCACAACAAATTCCACCCAAGTGTGTTTTAAAAGTATCTGATGCCATTTATTTAATAATACCGGTCCACTCCACCAGCTTATCTAACAACTACTGGAAGAACTCAGGGACAATGAAGAGAATGTAGTCATATAGTTTAAAAGTGACAGCTCAAACACATCCTGTGCAGAAAATAAAGTATCCTCAAGGTAAAAACATTATTTTTGGCAAGATCTTTCATGATACTATTTTCTGTGATTCAGGAGTTGCATCGTCCCCCAAAATCAATACTGTTGTATTGTGGATGGGGCTTTTGAAAAACTGAGTTACGGCATCTTCCCACTTTTACAAATCAAATATTCCTCCTTCTCTGACTACACGGATCCAGTGATGTTAGATCTCTTTCTCTTCTTCTGCAACTGAGAAAGGGGTAGAACCGGAAGCCAAGTTGTGTTGTATCGTTTCAGCTGCCCACAGATGGAAGCAGGTGGCAGCTTCCAGGAAAACATAATTCCTTTATGCTACATCGCAATTCCCCTCTAAATTCAGGTTCATGAGGAACAAATGAAAGAGTCTTAAAAGAGGTTGCAGGCTGAGAAAATAATGAGAACATTAAATTGTGCCCCTCTGTGATTTTTGTTTGGGATCTGCCATCATTCTAGCTTTATGCGGTACATGGTTGTATTTCTCAGTAAAATTACAGATTCATACATCATGCCTCTTGTGGGGTAAAGAGACACGAGAGATAAGAAAACCAGGCTGTGTTCCACTGTACAGCAACAACCTCTCCCTTTCTGTTCTTTCTTTGCATTTTAACTGGTTTTAGCACACAGCAGCTGGGCTTTGAAAGACTGGTTATTGCCTGATAAACTAAAGCATAGCTGAAGCTAGCAGCTGTTAAGCCAAGATGAAACTCAGTGATCATCTGGCTAGGGCCAGGAGTAACTAGGAAAGTGACAGTGAAGAATTCTATTCCAGCAGTGAGAAATAGACTTTCAGAAAAGGGGAAAGGAGTTGAGATGCAGCAGTGTTCATTGGGTGATTAACCTCATCAGCCCAGGCAAGTGGAGGCATGGCCAGCTAAGAACTGTGGCAGGCTAGGGAGGAAATTCCTGCCACATTTTCAAACTCTCAGAATACGTTCTACTACCAATCCCAGTTGCTTTTTATAAGAAACCGGATACCATTTTGATCCTCACAAGACAGATATGAAACCAACCAAAGGCATTATGACTAAAGTCCACGTTAGAAACGGGTGCTTTGCTTTGCAACCTGTCAGTTTTTCATTTAATATATAAAACTGATGACCTCCTCCTTCAAAATCAAATCAGACAAGAGGCTGGCAGACACAAATGGAGCTACCAAGAGCCACAACCTCTCCTGGATTCTCCTGGGAAATCAAATTGCACGGTTATATCCTTAGATGGATTTTACTGCATGATTTCTCAAGGCTTTCGGATACTGTGGGCTTTGTATCGTTGCTTTTTTTTTCCCCTCCAAAAAGATTTCTGCAGAACAGACACAACAGGCAGAAATTAGCAGGTGAAACTTTTTGGCAGTCTATTCCTATGTTGAGAAGTTATTTCTTTTACATTTCTCTTAGGTGTCTCTTCGAAGGGAAGGAAATTGTCCTACCTACATGACCTATTTCTGTTAGATCAAGCAGGAATGCTTTGTGTTGTTATTCTCTGTTGGTCCGCAGGGAAATATCTTGATTTAAAAGAAGCACTGAGAGAGTGAATGAACGTTGCTTTATTTTATTTTTTAAAAAAGCCTTAGTAAGTTTAGACTACTATGAGTATTGACATCACTGTAAATATAAAAAATAAAAAGTATCAGAGAAAAAACCCCACTATAAGCAAATTCATCCAAAGTATTGTTTTGTAAGCATTTCAGGAACTCAGTACATTTGGAATTTTGAGAAGATACCAGACAAAATGACGGCTCTTATGAAATGACTGCTATGGGTGGGAACTTGTTCATTCCAAAAAAAAGTCCATCCTTGCTAAAATATGTACATTTCTTTTAAAGTTCAGAATGGTAGACGAATATGTTAAAGCAATGCATGATAAAATGAGCTAACAATTTTAGTTATAACTGGACAATCCATGACCTGTAGAATCATCCTTTCAGAGATATTCCCATCAGGTTCTGACAGGTTCTGGAGAACCGGTAGTGGAAATTTTTAGTAGTTCGGAAAACCTCTGGCCCCAGAGTGGGGTGGGATTGGAGATTTTGCAATATCCTTCCCCTGCCATGCTACCAAGCCACACCCACCAAGCCACACCATGCCCACCAAGCCACGCTCATAGAACCGGTAGTAAAAACATTTGGATTTCACCACTGGGTATTTCCTCCTCTAAAAAGAAAAACAGATAATGATTCTGGGCAAGCAAAAAAGCAGTGAGGCCAGAAGTGATTTCTACTTACCAAAATCTCTGTTGACTTTTCCTTGTGGACAATTCATGTGACTACAATTGCTTTTGCCAATACAATTGGTTTTAAGATCTTTGAAATTTTAATCCCATGGAAATAATGGGTCCAGACTTTGGAGACATTCTTTAAGGCAGCCCATTTGAGGCACCTTGATTAACTTTCTGACACTAACAGAGTTGGAAGGGGTCTTGGAAGTCTTCTAGTTCAACATTCTGGTCAAGCAGGAAACCTTCTGCCATTTTGGACAAGTGATTGCCCAGCCTCTTCTTAAAAGCCTCCAGTGATGGAGCTCTTCTGAAAGCATGCGCAGAAGCAAAATCCAAAATGGCGGTGCCCACGGAGACACTGAAGGTAACTGGCTCCATGACATCATCGCGGAGTTACTACCTACTCTACAGAACCAGATAGAGCCAGTAGGAACCCACCTGTGGACTTGGGGGCAGTGCATGACTTGGGGGAAGCAATAAAGGAAGAGGTGGTGTGGTGTACCATTAATACCCATGACTGTTCCTGATTCACTTGTCCCGCTTTCTTTTCTTTATGCCTCTTTTATCTTCTCTATTGGAGTGTGTGGTGTATTTAGGTTGTTGGTTTGTTTTTAAGATGGAGATGTGGGTCAAGGGGGAGTCTATCTTCATCAGAGCTAGCACCCCCTCAAAGTTCTGCTCAGTTGGCCTTTTGATATTCAGTGCTGCAGCACATTTTCCCAGAGTGTTCCATAACTGCAGAACAGCCTCTGGGAAATTTCTCAGCAGAAAAATGTTTACCTTTATGTGATATGTTATTATGTTTTCTTGCACTGATATTAACTGTCCAAAATAGAACATTGACCTTAAAATGAGAAGTGGACGCCTCTGATTAAAGAAATTCATTTGTGGTAGCTTAGTAATTGCCTTTGGACTTCAGCGCCCTTTATGAAACATGCTAAATCAGAGGTTTAAATCTGGATTATGATCAGTTATTTGGATGTTCTGCAAGATATACCATGGATTGTCTAATATGCACATCTCTACAGTGTTGGCGGTGTCTTGGAACATTATTTCTGACTTTAGGCCAGTCTTTTTCCTCTTTTAGATGTGTAGATTTCAGTTCCCATGTTGTCTGAGGATTTATGGGAGCTAAATACCTCTTAACATTGCCAAAGTTGAGATACACTGTTTTAGACTAGCTTTTGTTTATTTGGGCTTTTGCACTTCATTGTTCCATTGCATTGCATTTTGAAATTTATGTGATGACCTAATAAGGAGAGAAACTAAATATTTCTCTCTAAAACTTTCAACTGATGAAGCCTAATTTCAATTTGATTACATAGAAAGAGAAATAATGCAGATTCTCTCCTGGCGCATCTCTTGTGCCTAATCAGCATCATTATTAACTTCTTTGCACATCTATTGCTAACTTACAAGGGTAGCATTTTATGCATTCAAGATGCTGAATGTATCTAGCAGCCATGTGGATCTGAGAATATATTTTGGATCAGTTTAATGAAATCTTGTTTATTCGAGAGTTCTGATGTATCTCCTTAAAAACAGGCATACCTGTGTTTGCCAAGTACATATGCATGGCCAAATGAAGGAAAGGCATAAGCATGAGACATC
>JANHFT010010124.1:277528-288442 GCA_032467955.1 Pseudoxenodon macrops | reverse complement strand
ATCATGAGCTGAACCTAATAAAGAGAGCTGAATGTCACGAATGCCTCCAGTCTTCAATTACTGCGCGATCTAACAGATGCCAATAGTCCCTAGCAGTTCTCCTGAACCGGTCTGAACCAGTAGGATTTCACCCCTGCTTTGATCCCATGCCTGGAACTAGGGCATCTGTTGATCCATGGGAAGTTTTTGAATGTTATTCTCAGATATTGGGTGATATTATTTTAATCCATGTTCTTCTCTTTCTTTTAATTGATTTTATCTTCTCTTTTTGACTATGTAAGCAGACTAAAGTCATTTTGGAAGTCAGACGGCCTTCTAAAATCTAAAATAAAATAAGCAAGGAAAGCCAACTTCAACTATTGTTGGTACAGGTAGAAAATAATTATACCTAATATATATCAAAACTCACATCAGTTTTCAACACCTTGGCCTTTCTACCATTGCTGAGCCTTCTTCTTAGCTCTGGTAATAATCTAGTTAACAGCAGTGGGGAGCTGTGAGTGGCAATTTGAAATGCCCATATTGCTTTGAAGCAGCAGATACATCTTCCTTTGGGATATTGTGGGAAGCATTCAGGGAGCCCTCCAACTATTGTCACTGTCTTTTGTTGCTGGTATTGTTACAAAATAAATCTGAAGGACTTCCTCCCCCCTCATGATGACATGCACCAAATAGAAAAGGTTAATCAAAGTGCATTCAAACCTGGATATCCTCCTATCTATTTCTGTTAAATGTTTGACAATGATGAACTTCTTCAGGGTTAATTCCCTGTCCTCTCCCACCCTAATCAGGGAAAATCCTTGTCTTGGTTTGTGAGAAATAAAGCAGCACATGTATAACAATGAAAAGAGAAATTACCCAATTGATTGCAGAATGCCAAAAAAATATATTTTTTGCACTTTATCAGAAAGGCAAAAGCTGGGGTGAGTATATTTCTACAGACCATAAAGTAAATAACTAAAACTACTCATCCACCCAAACAGATAATTGTAATGCAAATTGTATCACAGAAAATGAAGGATACTGAGATACTTTGAAAGCTGTTGGCCTAGTTTATGATAAGTGGCTTTGCTCTTTTTCTCGCCCACAGTTGAATTCAGTTGGAGCCAATTATAATTAGTCACAATCTTTTCTTGCATGGGATGAGTAGATACATCTAAGCTCTGAATAATTCCATAGTTTGTGTACTTATTTTCAGGGAATCTGTCATTTCCATAATTTTACCTTATTTGAAGATGGGGTCGGCACAATGGATCTAACAGAGACTTTATTGAGAAGATGGTGAGCTGCAACACCAAAAATAGCAATAGCACTTAGTCTTATATACCACTTCATAGTGCTTTACAGCCCCCTCTAAGGAGTTTACAGAATCAATATATTGTCCCAACAATCTGGATCCTCATTTTATCAACCATGGAAGGCTGAGTCAACCTTGAATCTGTCATGATCGAACTCCAGGCTGTGGGCAGCGTTAGTTTGCAATACTGCATTCTACCCACAGTGGCCAAAAAATTTGAAGCCGGTTATGTTTAAGATGGTATAAGTAAAATGGTAACATGTAGGATGTAGTACCCAGCTTCTTCTTTAGGTTGTATAAATCATAGGTAAAGGTAAAGGTTCCCCTCGCACATATGTGCTAGTCATTTCTGACTCTAGGGGGTGGTGCTCATCTCCATTTCAAAACCGAAGAGCCATCACTGTCTGAAGATGTCTCCGTGGTCATGTGGCCAGCATGATTAAACGCCAAAGGTGCACGTATAAAAATCATAAGGCTTCCCATATTTATAGTGTTGCTATGATTGGCAAAACTTATAGATATGGGAAACATTCATCTTAGTTCACTTTTATCATGACCTTCTATGAAACTTGCATTATATCTAGTGCTATCACATCTTCTCCAGGCAAGTGGAAGGAAATCTGATTCTTTCTTTTTGGAACTATTCTGTGGAGAAGGTGGGAGGGGGAGAAGAAAAGCAAGAGTGAGAGTGAAAGCAAGGCAGAATAGTATTAATTCACTGACACAGACTTCTGTGATTTATTTTTCCACTTTTGCTTTTTTGCTCATATTTAATTTTAGTCACCTGAAAGTGTGAAGAGTACACATTGCTATGGCTTCTGTCAACACTATTAATTAGTGCTCCTAATTAAAGACATATCTGGTGACAGATGTAGGAATTTTTTATGACATATATGTGAACCAGCCATTTAGCAAGCTGATATTCCCCTTATTCGGAGATCAATGAATATCCCCTCCACATTTCCTCCTGCATATTTCTATTCTATAAAACTGTCAGAATGATTTGTAGCAAAAAAAATTATATATGGAAATAAACTGGAATGAGGGAGCAGATATTCTGTAGACCCTCTGGAATTCATCGTCTGCTTAAGAGTGGTTCTTACATTTTCTTCTGGTGAAAAGGCTACAGTAGGAAACGTTCATCATGGACTTGGTGAGATTGAGAGTTTCAGCTACTTCATCTGGGGGGGCAGTCTATAGTGAGATTTAGATTCCCACCTGCCTTTCTGTCATACACATGTATGTACAAATGCATACATAACGCAATGTGAAGGTCCACAGGAAAGATGTTGGGAACAATGACAAACTTTGTGCTGATGGTGTGGTGTGAAGGACATTCTATTTTGTATGTTGCCCCAAATATATATTTCCTTGAATTATATATTCTGGAGCACCATCCTCCCTATATTTGGCCATCTAGTTTGATAGCAATAGCAATAGCACTTAGACTTATATACCGCTTCATAGTCCTTTACAGCCCACTCTAAGTGGTTTACAGAGTCAGCATATTTGCCCCCAACAATCTGGCTCCTCATTTTACTGACCTTGGAAGGATGGAAGGCTGAGTCAACCCTGAGCAGGTGAGACTCGAACTCCCGATCTGCTGACAGCAGGCAGTCAGCATAAGTAGCCTGCAGTACTAACCACCGTGCCACCATGGCTCATATGATGCTGCATGTTAGCTATCTAAAACAATAACATCACAGCTCATCTCAAGCTTGGTAAGTGGAGTAGGGAGGATGAATAAAATAAACTAATATGCATAAGTGGTGGACTTGATCGAGATATGGTAACAGCGGTACATGGGAAACAAAAATTGGCTCTAAATCTCCCAGATTTTATATTTAAATAATGATGGAAGACCAGGACTCAGTCTGAATATTTATCTGTATCATATAATTAATTCCTTAATTTTAGAAACAAACAAACACAGGAAAGAAAGTAGTTGCCCTTTTTTTAGCTGAAATTTCTTCAATCATTCACATACTAGCAATATAGCCGTCATGAATCCCAGTAGTGTGGAATATCAAACTTATATTTTGAACATAAAGAGAATAAACACAATTTAGAATGATTTAGGGGTACTTGTAGTTTCTAAGCCTGTTGTGGACAGCTTAATTTCTTTTACAATCATATACCCTCTTCTCTATTTCCCTGTTTTGAAAGTATGTATCTTAACATTTGAGTAAAAGCATCATGGGCTCTTGCTTTACTAGGTTAAATAAGATTACAGATGTTATTCCTTCTCCTTCCAGGTTTCTCATCAACCTGTCAGTTTTCACAGATTTTTAGGACGTTTAATTATAAACATTGGGATCTGTCATAGTGGCACTCCTTTGTGGGTTTCATTAACTTGAAATCACAAATATTCTCACTGTGCTAGGTATTTTTAGTACATGTTGCGATACTACTCATATACTGGAGCAGCTGTTTCACAGATACTCTGATTCCAGTAAAGAAAATAAAACAGCCAGATTGTATCTACAGAGAAGATGGAAGAAGTAGAATTATATCTGGTTGGTGTTCTCAGATTTCTAGATGAGTGTCTGTAACTTCATCAGGAATTTTGAGGAAAGGATGGGAGATATAGAAGGCTTCTATGTATTTTTATTCTTTTACTACTACTTCTACCGTAGATGTGTATCTACCATTTTTATAATGGCAACTGGTTCTTGTGGGGATGATTTATTGATGCACTTTGGTGTATTTCACCTGGAAATATATTAACCCTGGTGTGAGAAGTCAACTTTCCTTAAAACAGAGGAATAAACCTTTTGGTACTCCAGGTGGCAGAGATACTCATTGCTTTGTGGCAAACATGGCCTCAAAAGGGTAATATTTGTAGTAATAATAAACTGATTAAACAAGCTTTCCCCCAAGCATGAGTGAGGTGTGTGATCACATAACTTTTGAAACTGCATTTCAGCATTGTGTTCTGACTGTTGCCAGCCTTCATTACAAGGTTTTCAGAAAGTTAAGATAGCTTCACAATCCTGGGGTGGAACTAGAATAGAGGCAGACTTTGGGAGAAAAAAAATGGTCTCATCGATTACCAGAATGCTACTTTTGAAATGGCACTGCACTTCTGTGTTCCCTGGTGTCCAAACTTGTCTGGTAGATTTTCATGCTCATCTGTAGACAACCGGAGGAAGCATTCATTGGTCCATCCAGTGATGCTGGCATTTTGGGTCTATGACAGTGAGAACTCTAATGAGGCAGTTTGGGAGCGTTTTTGGTGAGTTTGCTGTGTGAGAATTATGGTGAGAGAGTTTGAAAATGCTTTTACACATTTAGCAAATATAGAGCACCTGAATGAGGCAAGAAAAACATTTCCCCTGCTTGATGTTCTATCATCCCAGGTGTTTTCCTTTTTTTTCTTATTCCATTCCAAAGTCAGACAATGGAAACAGATGTTCTGGAATAGAATTGTCAAAGAGAGAATATTGAACTTCTTTCCCCAGCTAACCCATTTGATATTTAGCATTGTGCTGAATCCTTCCTGGATCCATGGCTTCCCATGCTTCAGTTAAGAAAGACATCAAAACAGATCAGCTATTTCCCATCCTTCAAGAGAACATAAGAGGCAATCTAATAGCCAGGAACACAAGGCATCTTTTTGCAATGGCTGAAAGCGGTTCTCCAGGAGTTCTACAGATGAACATCAGACTTTCTACAGGAACAAAGCATGTGCTTTCTGATTCAGCAACAGCCTCCCCCAGAAGCTAATAATGAAGGTAATTTTTCTTGCCTAAATTGCCAGAAACATTCCAAAAACAAGGGTGTACATTTGCTTGTCAAAGCAGGGCTTCCTTGATGTGTTGTAATAAATTGTAGAGAGTATGGAAGATGACCTTGATAGAAATATGCAGGAACTGTTAGCTAGACAAAAGGACATTTGGATCCACCACGGGTGGGTTCCGGATTTTTTTGCTTCTGGTTCGCTCAAAGTTGCGCTGTGTGTGCATGCATGAAGCGCTTATGTGCAGCAATCTAAAACTAGCTTCTGTGCATGTGCAGAAGCAAAAAACTAGCTTCTGTGCATGTGCAGAAGCAAAAAACTAGCTTCTGTGCATGTGCAGAAGCAAAATCCAAGATGGCAGCACCCACAGAGACACCGATGGGACTGTCTCCGTGACATCATCACCAAGTTACTACCATTTCTATAGAACCGGATAGAACCAGTAGAAACCCACCTCTGATCCACCAATACAAAAAGTTCTAAAAAGCAGCTCTGGTAAATGAGCCCTTTCATTCACTGACATATTAAGAAGGAAAAAGAGCTATAGCACAATCAGACTTGCAAGATTCTGTTATTACAGATAATCTCAATAAAAGTAGTTTCAGCCTTCCTGAGGAGTTGATTTTCTCATCTGGTCAACCCAGTGGGGCTGACTGTCTCTTTCAATGGACAATTTTAACTTGCTCCTGGATTTATGAACTGGGGGAACAGAGATAATATCAGTGTTTTGCAGAGAACCCAGTAAGCAAGCTATGGTGTCAAATGGAAGGATTGGATAATTGGGAATGCAATTATTTAAACTATTGGTTCTATCTTTAAAAAAAAGACATTTCCCTTTTGTGATGCTCACTCTTTACATAAATATACATGTTAAACTATTTGAATGGTAGTCTAAATATTCACAATTTATCAAATAATAAATACAGAACATGACTCAATTGCTGTATTTATAATGCTTGACTGCAAAAGGCACATATTGTTGTCACAGGTTATCTTTCTGCACGAAAAACAAATTGAGCTAACTATTTTAAAAGAGAGATTTTCAACGTAAAATTGAATAGGGTCTGTTGTTTTTTTGCAAAAGCAGGTGTTTGAGGGACATCGCTCATAGGATATGAAATGGATGTTGAAAATATTAGACCTGCTTTTTCTCATCCTACGTCAGGGACACTTCTGTACTTTATTCCAGCAAGCCTGCATCAATTGTGAATCTTGTAAAATCAATGCAAAAGGACCTCCATTGTATTCTTGGGGTTTTGATTGTCCTCTAGTCCCAATGTAGCAAAATAGATTTCTGTCATAAGTGGGATGATAATTAGAGAAGCCCCACTTACATGCAGTCCCCTTGGTAATTGATTGACACTTCATGAAGCCTTGTTGCAATGGACAGGTGCTTGTTTTCTTCTTTTGCAGTGCGAGCAGAGAGAATTGGGAACTGCCTGAGACAATAACTCATTCCTTCCAGGCTATTAGTGAAACACTTTGTGATGGGAGAATGCCCAGGGAGGCACTTTAGAGGCTGCACTGAATTCAAAATATCATTTCAAGACTGAGGTTTTTGGTGATCAGAGCTCTAACTACAAACTTGAAAAGAAGCACAGGACATGGCTGGAGTCACTAAAATATTCCAGCAGGTTCTATGTCAGATGCACAGACCTGCCATGGGTCCAGAATGCTGTCAGATCATAAAGGCAAACAAGCAAAATAAGATGCAACCTTGTATATACAGGTTATCTGTACTTACAAACTTAGGTCAAGTCACACATTATTTCTTATTTATTAAATTTCTATGCCATGCATCCCCTCTACAAGATGACTGGGGGGAGGGGCTTACATTACAATATACTATCATATGTTATGATGATGTATAGCATGCTGCTGTCATTTTGATTCTGTTGATGATCATGCAATCAGGCCAGGTTCCAAGTCTTTTAAAATTATTATTTTTAAAATGAAAACAAACAGAACATCAAGTATAAAAACATGGGGGGGGAAGTAAAAAAGAGTAAACAAAGAATAAAAATAAACCCCAGGATAAATCTTGGAAGTATACATTCAGGTAATCTTCAATCCTTTTATGATATTTCTACCCAGAAAAATATTTGTAGAGATACTATGCTTACTGCTGTATTCATTTTTCATTGAATCGGATTGCCCAGACTGATCCAAAGAAAGATGCATGTGAGTTTTCTAGTCTTTTGCAATACTTAATCTGACAGCTAACAAGAGAAATTGAATTAATCTGTAGTGCTGAACCAATCAAAAGCAGGATTAATTTTCAAAGGCTATTGAACGATTTCTCGAATTTCTTCAAAAACATTTTACCAAAATAATGTTGATTCTTAAAGGCCTAAACCAGTGTTTTCATCTTGGGCGAGGGGACTTTGAATTATTCAGAGGAGTATTAGACAGTTAGGGGGCAACTGTAGGAGCAGTTAGGATTATAACAGAGGTTTGCATGTAACTTAACCCTGAAAAAAGTATTAAGTGTATAAACTGTAGATATATATTCAATTTGATATCAATGTATCAAACTTGAGAACACTCAAAATAGTATAATGTTTTAGAGCGCTTTGATCAGATGCTTACCACATGAATTGTATGTTTGTACCAGGTATTATAATTACGATTTATGAAAACACATGAATATTCTTGATATCTTGAAATAAACATACTAGCATATTAAGATATTCTAAATGGTTTGGTATAGTCATTAAGGCATCAGGCTAGAAACCAGGAAACCATGACTTCTAGTCGCACCTTAAGCACAAAACCAGCTGGATGACTTTGGATCAGTCCAGAGGTGGGTTCTGAATCTTCTTACTGCCGGTTCGCTCAGGGTCACGCCTCAAGCGTGCGCGTAAAATGCGCAAGCAAGCCCATGCACAGCAGTCAAAAACTAGCTTCTGCACATGCACAGAAGCAAAATCCAAGACGGCGGCGCCCATGGAGCCATTGACAGAACCGGCTCCATGATATCATCGCGGAGTTACTACCTACTCCATAGAACCGGATAGAACCGGTAGGAACCCACCTCTGGATCAGTCACACTCTCTCAGTCCTAGGAAGGAGGCAATGACAAATCATGTCTGAAAGACCTTTTGCAACCTTGCAGGGCCCTTGGATACAATTGAATGTAAGAAAAGAAAAATCACTATATTTCAGTATTTATATTGGATGCTTAATTTAGGTAAGAACATGCGCACATACGAATACACATTTAATTAGATGCATATTTGTACATTAAAATCAAAACTTGTTGAGCATTGAGATTTATGACTTTTGCTTATGGACATTAAATGAAATACTAACATACTAATTAATCTTCTCCAAGCACACCCAACATTAAATATTAAAATAATATCAAACTTCTTATTACTATGGTGACTGAACTAATTTGTAATTATAACCATGAGTTGACTGTATGTATTTGTAATTGTTTGCAAAGAAATAATAAATGTATCAGTGGGGACCCAGGAACCAGCTATTATTGGCAATGGTTTGGGCATTGGTATTAGGTCTGTTCCTCTCTCCTGTTTTACCAATCTATAATTAGAAGGAAGTCCCTACCAGAAAATTACTAGGAATAGAATTCTGTCAAATCAAGGTCCAAAACCTGATATAAATATTTAGCTTACCTGTACTTATTTATCTTACTGAATGTCTGGACATATGCCAAGTTATATTGTGTCTCCTCCTCCTCCTCTTCTTTTTCCTCTTCCTCTTCCCCCTTCTCCTTTAGACCAAAAAAATATGTATAATTGAATTTAGTTAGTCTTGATTTTAAAAGACAGAGAGAAAGTAGGAAACCACAAATCTTGAAAGACCAATATTGTCTTTTTTATAGAAGACACATCTAATAGAAAAAGATTTTAAAAACTTGGACTAGCTTGGACAGGTATATTTGACTTATGCTTCAACCAAGGCAAAGTGATTTATAAATACTTTTTCTATAGGTTCAACAAGTTGAATAGTCTTTTTAAAAATATAGTTGGTAAAGTATCTCATATAACTATGGTTATGATCAGTATTTTATAGTAATTTAGACTCGCCGGCCATGTTCCATGAGTGCTTTCATTCTTTAAACTATGTATGTTATGTCAATATTATCATAGCAGGAGATTTTAATGAAATATTGGATCTTGACTTACAGGAACACACCCATCCATAAAAAAATAAAGATTAGTAAGAATTACTATTAGATCAGACACGAATTAAGTAAATTTGATGTAACAAACTCCAGGGATTAATCAAATTTACTTAATTCATGTCTGATCTAATAGTAATTCTTACTAATCTTGATCTTTTATGGATGGGTGTGTTCCAATGAATGATCTTCAGAATGTTTTTAAACATGATTGCTTGTTTGTTTGTTCAACATCCTTCCAACAAGTTGAAACTTGTATCCCTTATATGTCAGATTACACCCCAATCAGTTAAAATTCTTAACTATAACAAGCACCTAATTGATCTGGGAGCTAATATTTGAATGTGTCTCTATTGAAACATAATGAATTTATAAAGCAGATGGATTATAAGACACCACAATGCTTTGAATTCAATCCAGGAATGGTATATAAAGCTGAAATATGTTGTAGTATTATCACTTTTGCATCGTACAAGGAAATAATCAAAAATAAATATGAGACTAATTTGAAAGAGAAATTTAAAACTCTTTGGACATAGATGGCTCACTATCAGCCTATACAATTATGTACAATAAAATAAGTATGTATTGAATAACATTTTAGCAAACCCAAATTATATGTAACACATTTACAACAAATGAATCAGGGAAAATGGTGAAAAATCTGAATCTTAACAAACCAGGTAAAAAAAAATAAGTAAGAAGGAAATAAAATTTTCATAGCTATTAAAGATGGGGACAATATGATACATACAGTAGCTCAAAGCCCAAATTGTTAATTTTTTATTCAGGTTTACACAGTAAACCTAAGAACTTATCTGATAAATTATTAGAGGCTTTTAATTCAAAATTGAACTTCCACAGTTGAATTACTCACAACAACAATTACTATTGGCTTCTTTGACCATGGATGAGATAAAAAAAACTGATTTTAAATATGAATAATGGTAAAATGCCAGAACGGCGTTCCTATGAAATGATATAAAGCATTTACTGATATTCTTGCTTCTATCATCTATAATGAATTATTTAAGAAGTGATTTTTATCTTCATTTAGTGAAACACATATTATACTTTTATAACAAAACCTGATATAATCATGTTATATGCTAATTATTGACCTATTTCTTTGATTGAGGTAGATATTAACATTTTAACTGCTGTTTTAGCTAATATGAACAAGTGATTCTTCAGTATTTAAGAATGAACAAATGAGGTTTATAAAACTCAGCACAGATGAGATTGGATTTGATTGATAATAGATCTGATTGATTACAGATGATATAGGTGATAGTTTTATTGTTAGATACAGGAAAGGCTTTGATAAAATTTACAGGCAATGTATGTATATCATCTTAGCCAAATATAGTGTTCCTAGAATTTATAGTCAGTCCAGATTTTTCAGTAGATCTTTCAATTTAGTGGGAAATTTTAATTATTTATGTCTTCTTTTTCCATACAATATTTCTCCTGTGAATACATGTTTGTCTGGGCAATAATAGCTGGAAGTCAATACATTTACCCTCTATAGTAGGATAAACATTCTTAAAATGTTTACATTTTATATTTTACGTAGAATTCCTATATACATATCTAGAAAATATTTTCAAAACTGCTGTGAAATTTCCTAAATATATATGGGTTAGTTTAATTTCAAATATTTTTTTAAAAGGTAAGTTTTCAGTTATAGGTGGTGGGTTTAATTTTCCAAATCTTGAATTTTACCACTAG
>JANHFT010010124.1:230601-240987 GCA_032467955.1 Pseudoxenodon macrops | reverse complement strand
GACGTATTCCTGGAGGGAGCTCATTCCAGAGGGTAGGGCCCCCCACAGAGAAGGCTCTTGCCCTGGGGGTCACCAGCTGACACTGTAGCTTTCAAGGCTGAAATCAGAAAGATATGGAGCTCCTAATAGCTACCAGGCGCCATTCACCAGATGTGAATAAGATGGCTCTGAGCATGTCTGCATCATGGTATGTTTTCCCTGAATCTAGATACTCCAAAGGAATTGCCTTTTGTTTGAAATATAGTGTGGAGTTGCAGGGAAATTGACTACATAAGCTACAGAAGATGGTATAAGTGGGGTTGTTCCTTTTCATCAGTGACTACACTCACATTATCCCACTCTCCAGCATTTAAACAGCAGCCTCCAGCATTTATTTTATTTTCCCTCATCCCACAGTAAACCTAGAAAAATACATTTTTATAGAACGTGTTTAAAAAGTTAATGCCTTTTAAAATCTCTCCATAATCTCATAAATATAAATTATAGTATTGTGCAGAGTCACAGAGCGCAAAGAAAGGAGGGCAGCTAAATCCAACGTGCATTTTGCTGGCCTTTTAACAGTGCAAGGCAATCCTTGATGTATAACACTGGAGATTACTCATGTGTTTGTGTCCTGCATTTGTGATGCACTAAGGAGCTGCCGAGTTATTTTGCGGCCACGTTTTCATATCCCTCAGCCTGGTGACTCAGCCAGGATTTGGGAAAGGGCTGAACGAGGGAAATTCTGTCCTCCAGAAAAGATAATTTGTTGCCACTACCACCAAAGGTATTTTGTATAGCAAGCAGTTCTGCAGATCTGGAGCACAGCCAGTAGTTCAATAACTTCATAGATGTTCCAGGAGTGCCACTTCCTTTGAGAGCTTCTGATGCCTAGTGAACCTCATGAGAAGGCTCCTGCTACACGAGACTAAGAGCTCGTTCAGTCCAGCATTGAATTCCTCCAGTTGCCAAACAAAACCTAAACAAAAAAAACCCATCAAGAATTCAGTATTGGCTACAGTTAATGTTCCCTAGCCATTAAGTAGTGCAGGAGACAACACGCAGCAATTATTGCTACTACTTTCTGACAGCACAATCTTCTGAGAATCCACTAAATCCACTTACAAAGCCATCCAAGCTGCTAGCTATCCGATACCATTTAAGAAATTTCATAGTTTAACAGCACACTGTCCTCCCCCTCCCCACCCTTGCTATTTCTCTCCCACTTTTCAGTGTCATTTGATAACCTAGTATTTTGAGAGATGGCTTTCTTCATCATCCCTATTCCCCTTTTCTGTACAGCCAAAAGGTTTCTATAGTTGTTTTGTCCTATGTGTCCTCTAAGCTAAGAATTCTGAATATGTTATCCCTTTATTTATTCATACAATTTATAGGCTGCCCAACTCTGAGCAGCTTCTAATTAAAAGGAAAAACAAACACAAACCACAAAAAAGAATCATGAACCTCTGCAGAAACAATATATGAATGAATGGGGCTCAACTTTTACTCTGCTCTAGGGCCTAAGGAGAATAACCAGATTTTGGTAGCTTCCTAAATGTCATCAAGGTAGGAACCATTCAAATCTCTGATCTGGGCTAGACAAATGGCTTAATCCCTTTCTGTTGATTGTGATAGTTGAGACTGATGAGAAATGAAGGTTTTGGGCTTTTTTAAAAAGTTGATTACATTTGATTTGATCCTTTATTATATTAAGCAGCTGGTGCTGTTCCTGTTGGTTTGCTGCTTGGTCCAACAGAAGCCTAGGTCCCACTTTGAGTAAGGGGCTGACTGAGGCTTTGGATTGGATTGCGCTCCTGGGACCTCTCCCCTAATCTCATCACTCCTCATAGTTTACAGAGGAGTTGAGGGAGATGAAGAGATGCCTAGAGTGTGTCTGATATTCAGTAAGGAATGAAATTGACCGAACACAGGTTAGAGTCGCTATCAAGGCCTACATTGTGGTAATAAAAGTGGTGAAGTGACAGAACCTCCTACTTATAGTGTCCACAGATAGCACCCTGTAACCCTGTTTTACATAATATGAACCTTCATGGTTAGGGGGGAATTCAGCAAATCTCTTGCAGGGAAAGGGGAAGGAATTTGTTCATCTAGATGTTGGTCTTGTTGCAGGTCCAGGAGAGATGCCTGAAGAGGAAACTTGCCCACTGGAAATGGTTTGAGGCTTTGGGGCTTGAAAAAGTGAACAGGCTCTTTAAAACTGTGAGCTCAGCTACCTTTAGATTCATGCCCCCTTGTTTGTTAGAACAGCCCAGAGGGTGCCATATGAGTGAGTTCCAGCAGTGGTTAATACTTCTTTCCTGAGAGGGTTGTTTTGCTTTGCTTCATCCACTCTTCAAGAAGCCATCACTTGACTCTACTATACTGGACAATCTAACTTTCCCCTGGGGGGGAGGGATTAGAAGTTGAAAAGGTGGTTACACAGCAGCTTCAGAGAGCTTGAGAGAAGCAAATTATCTGAATCCCTTTCAGTTCAGATTCACACCCAGGTGTAGGATAGAAATAGCATTGGACACAGAGGTGGTATTCAACTGGTTCGAACCGGTTCAGGTGAACTGGTAGCAGCAATTTGAATTGATATGCCGAACTGGTAAATATCACCTCTGGATCGCCACTCACCACTCGCCACTCACCCCACCTGCCTGCTTGTTGCTCACCCCACCTGTCCACTTGCCACTTACCCCACACACACCACCCTATATATGTTGCCTTTGCCACATGGTCTAATTAATCGCCTTGCCAGTCACCTCTGTGACTCGGCCGCTCTTCTCAGTTCACCCAAAGTAAGCATGCTGCCTGTTCATCCTTCGTCTTGGGTTAGGGGCCTGCTGTCCACCTTGGCCAGGTTGGGGAACATGCCACTCCCCAGCTCCAGCCTTGCCCCAGAGCTGCTGCCTACTCACCACCTGCTCACCCTACACCTCAATCACCTACCTTCCATTCCAGTGGGAGAGGACACAACAAGGCTTAGCCGCCTTTCGCGGGAAGCCTCCAGATCATTTTTGTCTGCGTTCCGAGCAGCTCTGCTGTGATGCCATGATGTCACTCCAGTGCAGCAGGCCATTCTCCTGGCCAGGTCCAGCCACAAGCGGCACCGGCAGGCAATGTGGTGCACGTGTGCAGCTGGAGCAAAGAGCAGGACAGTGACAGTCATGGTACTGTTCACGCCGGCCATGCACATGCACCCCATTGCCTGCCAGTGCTGCTTGTGGCAGGATCCAGCCTGGAGAATAGTCTGCTGTGGCAGAGGGATGGCATCACAGCAGAGCTGCTCAAAGGCAACTGCTGCAGTCTTTAAGATACTTCAACGTCGGAGGGAGGGGAGACCATAAAGGAACAGACTGAGGTGGCTGTCCTACACAGACTTGGTGTGCATTTGAGGTATCCTCCTGGATTCACAACTCCTATTTGAAGTGAGGGTGGCCTTTGCACAGCTTCATGCCCACTCCCAAATTGCCATGGGACTCTGTTAACAATGACTCATACCAATTGGACTACTGTAATTTGCTGTACAAGGGGATGGCCTTGAAGAGAATATCTGGAAGTTTCAGGTGATGCAGAATACAATGACACGGGCAAGTATATGTGCTTCTAGAACTGCACATGTTTCATTTCTGCTCCAAAAGCTGCATTTGTTGCCAGTTTGCTTCTAGGTACAATGTAATGTTCTAGTTTTAATCTCTAAAGTCCTTTATGGGCTATGTGTCATCTGAGGGAACACCTCATCCCAATTATATTTGTGCATCCCATCAAATATGGCAGAGGAGAATGCTGCGTATTCCATCTGTTAGGAAAGAACATTTGGTGGGTTCCAAGAGACAAGACTTCTATGGCATGGTGCTTGCCTTATGGAACATTCTTCCCCCTAAAGTGAGCTTAGCTCCATACCTGTTAATGTTCTAAAACTCCCTCAAGATCTACTATGTCATTAGGCCTGAGGGAATCAGGGGTTCAATGAGATCTTGAGGTAGATTCATGACTGTGGTGAACATTTATTCTCTCTTGTGCCTTGTGGTTTTTTTATGTGTTGTAATCATTGTTGTACACAGCTCCGATTCACTTTTTATGAAGCGGGTGGCCATATACATTTGATACATAAATAAATAAGTTTAAAAATGTATCCAATGGTTTTTCCAACTGGAAAGATAGGAGAAATTTGTCAGAACACCACAAAGTGTCTTCATTAAGCCAATCATATCAATGTTGTGCCCTGATGCCACAAATAATTTTGCTTCCTTGATACAAAGCTGGTCGAGGTGAATTGTGGCTGTCTCATGCAAGTCTACAGTTCTATTTAAAAGGAGGTCTATTTCTAGTACTCTAGCTTACTTTCTATTTAAAAGGGGGTCTTGAGGAATACCGTTAAAGAGAGTAAAGTAAAGAAATTTGGAGGAATGTTTCATAACAACTTTCCTTAGTAGTAATCAATGAACAATTTTATTTTGAGATATCACCATTCTTTAATTTAAAAAAAGGATGCAAAATAATGCAATGCTTCTCTATTTAAAACAATGTAATGCTTCTTTTTTATTTTTATCTTGGGCTGCGGGTTTAATGACTCACAGGCATTAAAGAAAAGGAGATATAAAACTTTAAAATTTGGATAAAGAGTACTGACTGAATTTTAAATTCGTGGCCTGTAAGAAGCTCTGCTCTGAAGCTGAACACGTATACACATTAAGTCCCATAAATTATCTCTATACATCTCCAAAAAAATCAATAGCAGATCTTTGAGTATTTGCATTGAATCAAATAATCTCTAAGTGGGGATAAAGAACAAAAGTATTAAAATGCTTGTAAAATAGTTCTAGGTGGAATACATTTAATTGGTTATTATTCTTTGTTATCATCATTCAAATTGTATTCAGAGCATAAATGTAAAAGGGACAGGCCAATTCAAACTCCTACACATTTATTCCTTTTACTTCTATCTTCAGAATTACGAGAAGACTACTGAATGTGAATTCCCCATCTTCCGGTCCTACAGACATTAGACCAATAGGTATTTATTAGACATCCATTTTCATCTTGAACATGTTACAAAGATTCTTGATGGTGGAATGAATGGAACAAAGGAACAGGGAGGCAGATTGTTCATGGAAATCAGAAATTTTCTATTTAATATTTCTGATTACTGTACATTTTGGAGTATAACACGTACTTTCCCCCCCCCACCTAAAAGTGAGTGGAAATGTCTGTGTGTCTTATACACCAAATGTAGCTGAAGGCCCACCCACCCACTGTTTGGCCATTTTTGGCCTCCAGGCATCATGTTTTCAGCATCCACACACTCCATTTTAGACCTGTTCCAGGCTGCTGGGATCGCCACAGCACATCACCACCGATCACCACCTCCATGATTTTTGGCTTCTGTGCATCATGTTTTTGGCCTCCTCACTTCCCATTTTTAGCCTCCATGCATTGCATTTTCAGCCAGTTCCAGGCGGCGGGGATCAGCAGCGGGGATCCCCGCTGCCTGGAACCAGCCGAAAATGCAACAGCAAAAACGGGTCATGCGGAGGCCAAAAATGGGCAGGGGGCCGAAAACATGACGTGCGGTGGTGGCAATCGGTGGTGATGTGCTGTGGTGATACCAGCAGCCTGGAAAGGGTCTAAAACAGAGTTTGAGAAGGCCAAAAACATGATGCACGGAGGCCAAAAATGCAACATGCGAAAGCCAAAAACATGACACGCGGAGGCAGCAATGTGCTGTGGCGATCCCCGCAGACTGGAACAGCTGATTGGTGGTATTCCAGGAAGCTGATCCAACTGCCAATCAGCTGCTCATGCTGAATCAGGCTGCAATAATCTGCTGAAACTGACCAGGCTGTTTGCAGTTTGCTGCAAGGATGCTAGCCAGATGAATACCGATGGTTGCTGGTAGTCACAGGCAGAATTTTTTGTCTTGTTTTCCTCCCCAAAAACAAATGTGCATCTTATACTCCGAAAAATATGGCTATATATTATAGGTAATTCTGAGACCACCCTCCATTACAGTACCTGTCTATGAAGGTCAATGGATCTTTAGTGACACTTGAAAAATGGCTGAGGTGTGGGGGAACGAGAGCTTTCAATGAAATAAACTAGTTTTATATAATAACATACTTCGGTGATGCCGTTCCAACAAATTTGTTTTTTCAATTTAGCCAGCTTATCCATATAAGCAGCAAAACTTCCATTGACACAATATTATTTATATTGTGTGACAGTGGATACTTTAAATTGCTAGGATGCTTTCCCATCTAATTATGTCCTGCTGAAACTGTGAGGAAGTTAAGTAAATTGCGATCAAACATTATCAGGCTGCCTTAAAACATTAAAGAAACCTTTTGATTTTCAGAAATCCATTACTGGGAAGACATCTGTGCTCTAAGCTCAGTCCTTGAGAATGAGACTCAGCCTAGCACCGGCTGGCATCGTTCTCTAATATGCTGTCGACACATGCTACTGTGCTAATACAGGATTAGCATTTGCTTATGAAGTCCCCCTGCCTTTGAAATGCAGCTTTAATTAAAAATGTTCTACTTGCTCAGGAACACAAAGGGAAAATTCATAATGTTTTGGGAGAAATGTTTGAGCAGTTAAGCAGGGATTTCAGTAACTGATTTATAGAAAAAGTTTTAGAATGCTCGGATATGAGGGTCATGGAAGAATGATGTCAAGATCCGATATTTGTGGTCGAACTATTTGTGCTCTTCCCTAATAGTCTAGTGGAAATGAAACTAGGGTGAGTGACCGCTTGAGTAGAAAAGGTTAGCCTATGGCATTTTTGCAACATGTTCCTCAGCAATTGCATTGTCAGAACCCAATCCAACAAATAAATAAAGATTTCAGCAATGAAATCACATTATTTCAGAAAAGTATTTCCCTCACTATACTTCTGGGTGTTTTTTTTTTACATGTTCTTGCTTGGAAATGGCAACAAATGTGTACAAACTGTAAACCTGCTGAACTACAATCCCCACAAAAGTTCAGGTAAGAAATTTTGGGTGCTCATACTTTAATCCTCCATAAACGCTAAACAATTGGATTTTTTGTCTTGTTTGTTTATTATTAGCTTTCAGATTAAACATAACAAATAGTTGTAAGGGTATCTTTATGATTACCAAATCTAACATTTATTGAAAGGTATCAAAGTGAAGTTTAATTATGTGGAGTATCCATCTGTCTCAAATCTATGTGTACATCCTCATGACTTTTCAGTAGAAAGTTATGTCAGCATCAACTCAGAGTTCTGTCCAAGGTAGGTCCAGAAATAGATTCATTTCTACTAGGAGAACAGGTCCCCTTTATTCTATTTGATTGTGTGTATGTCTCATGCAAAGAAACACAGCCCAATATCCACAACAAGTGTACTCATTTTGGTTTGCTCTCATTTTGAAAACCTTGCATTGTCTCTACATAATTAATCAATTAAACAATAATTAATTCCATCTTTTTATAGAGATGTGATTGCCATATGAATTGCCAAATCTATTGGAAGCTACCAGCAATTTTAAGAATAATTACCCTCTTCATAATATGCATTTTTGGGATTGCATGACAATGGTTCTGCTTCACATAATTGCATAATTAATCCCTTAGGAGATTCAGGAAACTTCCCAGTTGAATGTCTCTCTCTGCAGTCTGCCAGTAATTAGCTTCCACAAAGTGGCCATTAATAAGAGATATTGTATAGTCCTATTCAATACTACCAAATAATTACTAGTCCTGTGCTTTTTCTCCCCTACTCTCCATTGTATACATCTACTGCTCTAAGAAACTATTCAGAATGCCTCATTTCACTAACATCTGGAGATGTGTTGGATTAGAGAAAGGATAAGGCTATAATTAATATTTCAAGTACATTAACAGTGTTTATGGCACTTTGCCCTCTAGGCTGTCTTCAAATATTTTACTGCTTGAGGCATCGTAGCAAATCACAGCTTCTCCAAGTCAAGGAACATAGGAACCAATGCCAGCCAAGATATCTTGGCACATGAGGTAGACCATCCCTTAAGCACCGCTCTCCAGTCTGGGCGGAAAATTCAATAATCATGAAGTAAAATATGAACATTTCTTGAAGTGGCCACCTCAGACTGGCCACCTTGATGGCTTGTGGTAGGTTAAGGGTTAGGAAAAGAAGGACTGAGTGGCATTATAGTAGTGTTCAAATATTTGAGGGGCTGCCACAAAGAAGTAGGGGTCAACCTATTTTCCAAAGCACCAAAAGCAATGGATGGAAACAAATCAAGGAGAGAAGCAACTCAGAACAAAGGAGAATTTTCCTGATAGTTAGAACAATCAGCCAGTGGAATGGGTTGCCTGAGAAGTTGTGGGTGGTCCATCACTGGAAGTCTTTTAGATGAGATTAGACAGGCATTTGTCCAGAATGGTATAGGGTCTTCTGTTTGTTCAGGGAGTTGGACTAGAAGACCTCCAAGATCCTTTCCAACTCTGTTATTCTGTTTTTATCCTGTTAAATAAATTATTTCTTCTCCTTGTCAAGGCCAAAGGAGCAACTAGAGAGTAGAGAGAGTAAAGACCAAAGTGGTCTCTTATATATGTACAGTGTTTGTGTAAATTAATATATTGTATGTTCAATAGCTCAACCCTTATCCCAATGCCATTCTGATATTGTCTGGCAGAATATAATATACAGAAAAGTTTTTTATGATGAACTCTAAGGATCAGAGGAGAGGGGACAGGGAGGAGAAGTGACAAAATGTACATTGTGACATTGCAATGTAAACTCCAGGTTTTTTCTATCATACCTGTATCAGACACTGTGATGCAGAGAAGAGCTTGTATAATATCACAATGGAGATTTCATCATGTTTGGCTGCCAACAATTAGAAGCAAACAACTATATGATGAGCCATTTTCAATATTTTATTGTGGCAATATTTAAATTACATAGTCAGTCCTGATGGCTTCTGACAGGCTTAGCTCCCAGCATTTCATAGCCTAAGGCAGAGGAATAAATGGATCCCCCTACTGAACCCTGAAAAAGTAGAAAGCTTTGAAAGTACCAGAGTTAGACAGATGTTTTTATTTTGACATATGGGAATAATAATAAATAATCAATCATCTGGGGGAGAAGAAGAGAGGGAGAAGACACAGCAATGTAGCAATGAGATTAATTGGTTGTGGAATAAGAATAAACTTGCCAAAAAAATAAAGGAAGAAGTCCCAGGGTTTCCTCTAACAAGATACATGGTAAACTATCTAAGATATATCTTCATTCCTTTCTCCTAACAAACAATGGTGGGAGAATGATTTTTGAATGCCACAATAAATAATGCTGTTACCAGTAGTAGCTAGTTGGAAGAAAAAACATAGATGTGCAAAGATGGGAGCGAGTGGAGTATATATATTTTCATAGTGCACAGCATTTCTCTTAAAAGATCCATTCATGGTATTTAGACAAGTAGCTGTCTCTTCTTACAGTTCTCCAGTGATGAAACATCCACAACTTCTGAAGGCAAGCTGTTCCACTGGTTAATTGTTAAGAAGTTCCTCCTTCATTCCAGGTTGCTTCTCTCCTTGGTTAGTTTCCATCCATTGTTTCTTGTCTTGTTTTCTGGTGCTTTGATAAATAAGTTGACCCTTCTTCTTTGTGGCAGCCCCTCAATACTATTACTGGAATACTATTATGCCACCTTTTTTTTTCTATATTAGCCATACCCAGTTCCTCCTATCATTCTTCATATGTTTTAATCTCGAGATCTTTAACCTAGTTGCTCTTCTTTGCACTTTTTCCAAAGTGTCAACATCTTTTTTGTAATGTGGTGACCAAAACTGGATGCTCTAGTCCAGGTGTGGTCTTACTAAGGTTTTATAAAGCAATACTAATACGTCATGTGATTTTGATTCTATGCCTCTGTTTATACAATCAAGGATTGTATTAGCTTTTTTGGTGGCGGCTGTACACTACTGGCTCATATTTAAGTGATCGTGCACTAGGAATTCAAGGTCTCTCTCACAGTTACTGTTTTTGATCCAGGTTTCATCTAATCTGTACTTATAGCTTTTGTTTTTCCTGCATAAGTGTAAGACCTTGCTTTTATCTCAATTTTTTTTTTTAAATGAATGAATATGAATAGAAAATAGAAAGAATTGTTTCTATTTTGTTCAGGCTGACATGCCAGCAGGTTCAAGTTAGGCATTTTGGCCATGTTTGACATGCTGAGCTCAAAACATTTGCCATCCCTGTTCAA
Organism: Pseudoxenodon macrops; assembly: GCA_032467955.1. Classification (NCBI taxonomy): domain Eukaryota; kingdom Metazoa; phylum Chordata; class Lepidosauria; order Squamata; family Pseudoxenodontidae; genus Pseudoxenodon; species Pseudoxenodon macrops. The sequence goes on along the minus strand of JANHFT010010124.1, from coordinate 230,791 downwards.
AATCAGACAAGGAAAGAACTTGGAACAGTAACATAAAAGTGATGTGTAGAGAAAGACAATTATTTGTGATCTTTGTTTATGCAATAAAGCTAAATATTTACCGGTATTTTTATATATATATATTCGTAGGTTTTCATGGGTATAGGTATGCAAGTCTTGGTGTATTCGGGTCTTTTCCCATGTAAAAGAT
>JANHFT010010124.1:167203-185512 GCA_032467955.1 Pseudoxenodon macrops | reverse complement strand
TAGATAGATAGATAGATAGATAGATAGATAGATAGATAGATAGATAGATAGATAGATAGATAGATAGATAGAAGAGGCTGGACAGGCACTTGTCTGAAATGGTATAGGTTTTCCTAGTTGAGCAGGGGACTGGACTAGAAGACCTCCAAGGTCCCTTCCTATTCTATTCTATTCTATTCTATTCTATTCTATTCTATTCTATTCTACGCTACGCTACGCTACGCTACGCTACGCTACGCTACGCTACTCTACTCTACTCTACTCTAGTCTGTGATATACAGTAGCTAATGTCAATGCATATTACATGTATAGTTCACATGCATCCTGAAGGTGGACATTTAAGACTGGGAAAGTTAGAGAAAGCTCTCTCAGTACCAGTAGTGAAAACTTTTTCTCTTTAGCCATGAAGACTGAGTGAAAATTACCCACAACAGCCATAGCCTCCGTCTTTCATTAACACCTCAACAGGCGCCACCCATCCAGGGCCGGAAATCATTTCTATTAAATGTAGGTGTATCTCACAGATATTGTGATTCTATTATGACTTGCGAAAAGCAAAAAAAAATTTTTTTTTTGACAACTTAAGCCCATCTCTTTTTTAAAGAGCAGCTCTGCTTTGCTGTTTCAAATAGAAACCTGCAAAAGGGAAGATAAAGAGACGCAGATATTTATTTATGTGTCCTAATTTATATAGCTGCTCCCAGCCGCAACTCACTCTGTATTGTTTGTATCCCAGTGTTAGTAATTTTTTTTCCTCATTTAACTTTTATGCATTGACATCATTAGGGAAGAGAACGATGAAATATCATCATGCGTTCAACATATTACGGCCATTCATAATAATAATAATAAAACTAATAGCTTCCATTAGTTCTCAGACTGTATGTTGGACATCCTGAGTGTTCTTTTAAACTTTAGATAGTTAATCATTTTGTATTCAGGGACCATACTTTTTTTTTATGTGGTGGAAGAATGAAGGACTAATATAATATGAACAATCTGTATCACATGTGTGGGAAGACAGGATTTTCCGTTTTTGCAAGGTGAGAGGGCTGGGGTTATTTTCTTAACTATATAAGGTCCACGACATTTTATTTATTTCTCAATTTCAAGTAGCAAGAAACTAGGCTTCCAGTTCTCAGCAATTGTAGCACCAAAAGTCAGTGGCAAGATCCGATAGAACTTGAGGGATTGTAGAAAGAGTATAAACAAGTATAAACATGATTATGAATACAGGAAATGGATATGGATAAATGGGGACAGTGGGACAGGGATGGTTATGCACACCCCTTACAGACCTCTTAGGAATGAGTTGAGGTCAAAGTTTGCATCTATTCTGTGCTTGTGTATAGTTGCGGTTGAAGCTGAAGTAGTCATTGACTGGTAGGACATTGTAGCAGATAATTTTGTGTACTACGTTTACGTCAGACCAAAGGCGGCATAGTTCTAAGTTGTCTAAGCCCAAAATTTCAAGTCTGGTGGCATAAGATATTCTGTTATGATGAAAGGAGTGAGGACTCTTCTCGTGATATATCTCTGGACTCGCTCAATTGTTTTAATGTCTGATATACATTGGGGGTTCCAGACAGATGAGCTGTATTCAAGAATTGGTCTAGCAAAGGTTTTGTATGCCCTAGTTTGCAGTACAATATTACCGGAGAAGAAGCTTCTCAAGATTAGGTTAACAACTCTTCATGCCTTTTTGGCAATGTTGTGAACAGTGAGCTCTGGCACTTAGATAATTAGAAATGAGTACTCCAAGATCCTTGACAGAGTGAGGGTCTGCCCAGCTTGTATTTCGTGTTCTGATTTTTTTTTGCCAATGTGAATCTGTTCTAAATTAATTAAATTAATTAAAGAGAATAGATAGATAGTCCCATTGATATTGATCACGTTGGGGAACTTTGATCTAGTCTAATCATCTACTCCATGAAGGATCTCCATCTGATCACCATACAGCAGGGGTGTCAAACTCAAGGCCTGGGGGCCGAATCCGGCCTGTGGATGTTTAGATCTGGCCCACAGGATTGCCCTGGAAACAGTAAAGGATTGGGCCTGTGGTGCCTCTGTCACTTAAAATGGAGCTCAGGAGGGATCCATTTTCACTGGCAGAGGGTTGCAGGAGTTTGTCTCAGCCAAAAACAAAGCTTGGGAGCCCGTTTTCATTGGCAGAGCACTTGGGAAATCACGGGCACCCCTGACATGAATGACGTTGAGCTACTCATGCCCACTCTGGCCACACCCACCCAGGCCCCACAAGGTCAAACACAACCCTCATGCAGCCCTCAATGTAATCGAGTTTGACACCTCTGCCATACAGTCTCTATTGGAAAATTCTAATGAAGAAAGAATTCCTCATGCTTTACTTCTCACCTCTCTCATTAATCTCTTTCTTTCATGCCTTTTTTTCATTTCCCGCTTCTTTCTAGAGCATCTTTCCTACACTGATTTGCAAGTACACACATAAGGGAAATTAACTCTCATCTGTCGGTTAGCAGAAATGGTCTCGAAAAGTATACTGGCTACAAAACGCAGCTCCCTTTTAAAACTAATTATATGGAAGTTAACTGAGAGCAGATAAGAATTTTATTTTTAAATCTAAGAAAACTTCTGGTGTATAATTAGAGCCTGTGCATTTAATTACAACATTCAGCCAAAAGAACTGGTTTTCCAAAATGCCTTGTGTGCATGAATTTAATTTTTAGACTCATTCATTTCATCCCTAGGATTCCTCTTTTAACAAAATGCTTCAGAGTAAAACAGGCACAAATGCTGTATAACAAAACATTGCCATGTTGCCTTGGCAATTCTTTTGCAGGCACACTTGATTGTGGTTGCGTTCATACAATAAGATTATCCTGATGACTAAATGAACCCACTTGCTGAAATACAGAACATACACAATACATTAAAAGCTTTATTCAATGCAGAAACCAAATAGCAAACCAAGGTTAACACTAAGTAAGCTTAGCACAGATGTGTAGTTAATGAGAAGAAGAGCCAGGGATGGTATGATAGAAGTCTTCCGATATCTAACTGGTTGCCACAAATAAGAGGGATCGACCTATTCTCCAAAGAACCTGAAGGCTGGACAAGAAGCAACAGATAGAAAGTTAATCAAAGGCTGATCTAAGTAGAATTAAGAAGACATTTCCTGACACTTAGAACAATTAATCAGTGGAACAGCTTGCCTCCATCACTGGAGGTTTTTAAGAAAAGAGTGCACAACCATTTGTCTGAAATGGTATGAAAACTTCCAAGACACTTTCCAACTCGGTTATTCTGTATTGTGAATATATCTTGTAAGGTAAGTTTTAAATACTTGCCGAAGTATCGCAAGGACTGAGGTGAGTCAGGTTCAAACAAAGATAAACTTTATTAACAGCGGTAAACCTGACTAAAGAAACTCGGGCCTTTGACAGCTATTTATACAAGGCGCTGTCAAACGCCCAACCAATCGCAGCTTGAGGTTTTTCCCTCCAACTGCCTAGCGCGTCTCCACCAATCCCGGTCCCAGCGATTGGTGACGTCACGCTGGTAACTCTTCTCTCGAGACGCAACATAAACTTTCTTCATAGATCATAAGACTCATATGTCATAGTTCTGCATCCTGTCTCTTTCCACTTCCCCCACTTCCAAACTATTCAGGACTACTCGTGTCCATCATTTCGGCTGGCTCAGGACTTTGAAAATAGGCCATTTGTCACCTTGATGATCTCAAGCAACCAGCTCTACCCAACAGTTCTCTTCTTTTTTTCACAGCATGGCCCCAAAAAAAACCCTGCCTGACAGAACTTAATTTCAGAAGGTAGTTTCTTTCTGAATTTCACTGAGAAGCCCATGAAGCTGCGATCAACATTCCTCAAGAAGAGCTTAATGGGATCGGCTAGTTATCCAACAGCATGATTTATATATGCTGCACTTTCATATTACGAACATTTCTCTGGCCGAGAAAATCAATTTCATTAGACTCTGACTTGAACTCATCACCCAGGAGGATAATGTATGTTCCCTATTAATAATACAAGAATATAAAATTAGGTTTGATCTGATGAGGATCTCATTAATTGTTCGAAAAGCATAAAAAAAGCAAACTGGGATGACAATCCCCCTCTACACACACACACACTCCTTCATTTATATTTGTAAAACTACACAAATACAGTGCTGGAATGGGAAATGTCTAGCTTTGATTCTGACATTCCAGAAGGAATTCATCCGGAGAGTGAGTTGCTTGAAATAACATCGCCAGGAAGAACGAGGGGGAAGTGGGGGGTCAGAAGTTCTGACTTAAGCTAAACGGTATTCCACCCAGACCAGAAGGTGTTTTGCTCAGCAAGGAAATAATGGCTACAGAAAGCACCTTGCTGCTGCTCTGAATAATGAGGAGAAATGGCTGCTGGCAATAGAGAAGGAAAAAAAATATCTGTCATTCCAGTGCTCCTTGGATACATAATCTTCCAGATGCATTCAAGTGAGCCAAACGCTTGGTTGGCATTTTACTTCTTCCTGACATGGCTCTCTGTTCTTTCATTTCTTACAGAAAGGTATGGACCGGCCACCTTTCAGACTAGGGAGAAGTTCCAGGGTCATTGCTAAAATACTTTGGAGCAGGAGTGTCAAACTCACAGCCCATGGGCCGGATGTGTCATGCGCTGGCCACACCCAGTTTAGTGAAGGGGGGAAAAGTCACGATACATCACACGACGATGCCGTGATGACGCAAGTTTGATACCCCTACTTTAGAGCGAGATATTGCTAGAGATGTATTAGTCCTTGGGTAGAGGGGCCTCATACGTTCTGTGATATGAGGATCGTTGCTACTTTATTCGGCCTATAGAGCCTATAGTGGTGCAGTGGTTAGAATGCAATACTGCAGGATAACTCGCTGCCCGCTGCCAGCAGTTCAATTCTTACCAGCTCAAGGTTGACTCAGCCTTCCACCCTTCCAAGTCAAATGAGGACCCAGATTGTTGGGGGCAATATGCTGACTCTGTAAACCACTTAGAGAGGGCAGTAAAGCACTGTGAAGTGATATATAAGTCTAAGTGCTATTGCTAAGTGCTACAAGACAGCACCAGGGAGATTGATTTGTTTGTTCAGTTTAGGAGTCACCCCACTCCAGACTCACTCTGGGTGGCTCACAATAAAAGGAAACATAAAAATAACAATCCATGTAAATCAGCAAACAGATGGTGAATCTCCTGAATGTATAAAACTGTTATCATGCATCTACTGGAGGATCCAATTACCTTAGCCTAAAACATAGGCGAACAGCCATGGCTTTAAGCCCCTCAAGAATGATATCAAAGTGTCATTTCAGGAGAAAACTCATTCCAGAGAGCAAGTGGACAGATTTTCATGATATTGGTTTTATTTGCAAAACTGCAGTTGCAGCTTGTCTTGTAAGTTTCTCTTGTGCTCCATTTGAAATGAGGGCACCAAGTATGGGACTTAGGCAAGACAAAATGCCTGAATGAAGTTGGTCCACTACACTGTTGTAGGCAAGAGTAGATACTGGAGGGACAAATCAGTGGTGCACAGAGAGACCTCTTTCTAATATTTCACACAAACATAATTAGGGTTATAGGAAATTTTCTGATATCAAGCCATACTACTCAGCCATCTGATATAAACTGCCAGCAATTCACAAGCAAACTCAGGCACGCTAAGGTTCATGAATGGGTGAGGACAACCGTTGTAATTTGTAAACTATGGCACAACAGACCGTGCAAACCCAGACAGATGTGATTTTATTCAAGAAACCTTAGTTGAGCAAGTGAAGGCCTAATATATTGATTAAAAAAAAGCCACTGGCTAGTAGTTTTTGAAATACTGCCTAGAGTTATTGAAGATTAAATTGGAACATCATAGTCACGCTGCACCCCTGAGCTCCAACTTCTTCCATAGGGATCCATCTTGCAGAATTTCATCCCAAAACAGAACTTGCTATTATTTGGCTCTTAGTAGACAAAGAGGCCATACCAGAGGTGGGTTCCTGCCAGTTCTATACGGTTCTATAGAACTGGTAGTAATTTGGCGATGACATCATGGAGCCGGTCCCAACGGTATATCCATGGCCACTGCCATCTTGGATTTTGCTTCTGCTCATGGACAGAAGCTAGTTTTGATTGTTGTGTGCGTGTGCACACACGCATCATGACTCTGAGCGAATCGGCAGCAAAAATATCTGGAACCCAACCCTGGGCCATACTGAGTCCCTATTGCTTCATTGCCTCCAAAGGAACCTGGTGATGTATTGCAAAAATCTTGCTCTTCGTGAATCAATACCAATGCCAATACAAGTTTTGGGCTCAGTCTGCTTGGTTGCAAAGATTTAAGGAGCAAGAGAAGAAAGATTCAGCTAGAATTCATCACCCAAGAACATTCCTCTTACCAAACAGCAGGTGTCTGCTAATTAAATCTACCAATTAGCCAGGGATCACTAGGGAATGCTTGTTAATAGTAAACCTAAGAGAAATGCATCCACAATCCTTAGGCAGCAAAGGCTGCATATTGACTAAATCCAACAGTAAAGTAATACTAGCAAGGTGAGATTGATGAAGACTTTTCACATTGGGGTCAATATTATATTAATTGATTTATTTTTCAATAATGTTATTAAGAATTATATTAAACAGATAAACTAATAAAGAAAATATAATATGGATACATATTCTATATTAGTATATAGCCGTGATGGCGAACCTATAGCACACATGCCACAGGTGGAAGGCGAAGTCATATCTGCCAGCACGGAAGCCATTTCCATAGATCAGCTCCACGCCCTCCCCCCCTCCCAGGAGTCTCCATGCAGCCCATTTTGAGTAAGTAAAGGACTTGCAGGGAGGCTCAGGGAGGGCATTTTTGACATCCAGAGGACCTCTTGTGGGGGAGGCCATTTTTGCCCTTCCCAGCTTTTAGGAGAGGGAGAGTGAAAACTGGGTCCATCAGAAGTTCGGAAACAGACCATTTCCGGCTTCCGGAATGCTTCTGGGGGGTGGGGGAGGCCATTTTCATCCTCTCCAGGCTCCTAGAAAGCCTCTGTAGCCTGGGGAAAGTGAAAATTTGCCCTACCAGGCCCACTGTGCCATCGCATGCCAAAAGCAGGGGGAGCCCAGAGGGTCATGCGTTAATGTGCAGGTGGGGCAGGGCGCATTGAATTATGGGTTTGGACATAGACATGCATGACCCCTCCACACTCCCCTTACTTTTGGCACGCGATGGCAAAAAGCTTAGCCATCACTGGTATATAGTATACTACATATACTATATTATATAGTATATAATCCCATAGACAAAGTTCTAACTCCTGTTTTCTTCAAATATTTTGTCTCTTCTCTTGACATTCTTATCTTTATCCAAGTCATTTTCTAATTTCCATGTAATAACACCAATAAGTTTCTTATATTTCAATTTCAATTTTAAAGGGTATTCCATAACTCTTTTTGGGTACATTATCTGATTTTTAAATTATCATTATATTCCACTTGTAAGTCCAGTATTTCCATCTCTTTCTTATGAGTTGTAATTTTTAAGTTCACCTTAAAGTTCACTTTAAATGAGTTTCTTCATCTTCCATAGCAACTGTTAATTTCAGGAAAGAGTTAACAAACTCAAGCATTTCATCAGCCCACAGATCAAAAGTTTGCTTTAAAGTGGCCATCCTGTGCTTTTGTAATCAACTTTCAAAGTTTTGCTTTTGCTTTGCTTTTGTAAAATGTAAACAAAACAGTTTTTCCCCACACTAAAGGATCATTCTAATTAGTTTCAAAGTCTTTCTTTAAATCAACTCCACAAAGCTTTAACATTTAAATTCTTTAGAAGCAACTCTAGAGTCACTCATTTGCAGTATATTGTTTAAAAAAATACAAAAAGTAAAAAATAAAAGTTACAAAGCTGAAAAGACATAACGTCCTTTCTTTTTAAACAAATTGAAGGAAAACTTACCCAGCAACTTGTAGGGTTTTTGAAGTTTTGAAGGTTTTTTTTTTCAATCCTAAAGAGACAATAAAAGTAGTAAAATGCCAAAGTGATTTAAAAGATGATTTAAACCTAGAGTCCATGAAAGGTTGCATTTATGGCTCAGAGCATGATGGATCCTATTCAACACCACCGACAATGCTGCTACCCTAAAAAGTGACTATGTGTCAGAATGGTCAAACAATTGGCAACTCCAAATCTCAACCAACAAATGCTCTGTCTTACACATTGGCAAAAAAAATCAGAACACAAAATAAAAGCTGGGCAGATACGACCTCGTAGACAACCCTCACTATGTCAAGGACCTTGGAGTACTCATCTCAAATGATCTAAGTGCCAGAGCTCAATATAACAGCATTGCCAAAAAGGCATTAAGAGTTGTTAACCTAATCTTGTGTAGCTTCTTCTCCAGTAACATTGAACTGCAAACTAGGGCATACAAAAAATTTTCTAGACTAATTCTTGAATACAGCTCATCTGTCTGGAATCCACACTGCATATTAAGACATTAATACAATTGAACAAGTTCAGAGATATTTCATGAGAAGAGTTCTCCACTCTTCTACTCACAACAGAATACTTTATGCCACCAGACTTGAAATTTTGAGCTTTGACAACTTAGAACTTCAACGTCTTCAATTCGACCTAAGCATAGTACATAAAATTATCTACTACAATGTCCTACCTGTCAACGAATACTTCAGCTTTAATCACAACAATACACAAGCATACAATAGATACAAATTTATGGTAAACCGCTCCAAACCTGATTGCAGAAAATACAACTTCAGTTGTATTTTGAGTTGTCAATGCCTGGAATGCACTACCTGACTCTGTGGTTTCTTACACAACCCCTCAAAACTTTAATCTTAGACTGTCTACTGTCAACCTCACCCCATTCCTAAGAGGTATTTAAGGGGCGTGCATAAGGGCACCAGCGTGCCTACAGTCCCTGTCCTATTGTTCCCTTTTATTCGTATCCATTTCATGTATTCATAATCATGTTTATACTTACATCTGTTACATAATACATGCTTGACTAAATAAATAAATAAAATAAATAAATATATAAAATCCCATGATTCTCCATTGATCACAAGTGGCTGCAAAATATATTTCTGCTGTCTACTCACAAAATGAGGTGTTAGAGAGTACATATGGACAATCTCCAGTTCTCTCTTTAATCCAGAAAGAATCTTGGCTGTCTGGCTCTCACATCCAATACTTTTTTGACTGTAATGCTCCATGGAGTGGAAAAAAATGTGGGCCTTGGAGTGGAAAAAAATGTGGGCCTTGCCTCACCTCAGCTGGGAGTCCCCATGTCAGAAATAAGCAGGGGTAGATTTGAAAAGGATATGTATTACAAGCATGACACCCATGTTTGGATAAATCACAGATTTCTAAATCATGATTTATGGATAAGCATCCATTGGCTGGGTTTATAATCCATACTAAACTTTAGTTTTCAAAAATCAATTCTAGGTACACCCATCTGACTGTTGAGCCCCCCCAAAAAAACCCACATTATGATTTAATATTATATATGAACCCAGTTACAGTCTCTTTCCGGACTTCAATTTGCAACAAATGGAAGATCGATCATTCTTTCCTCAACTTGCACAAGATAAATATAGCAAATAGCAGGGCAAATAACATTAACCCAGATCAGAGGCAGGATTGAGGAGAGTCCAAAGCTCTGACTGAGTTGTGAAGAATTTTGGGTTGTCCAGATTAAAGATTTCCCAGTCCTGAAGACATGGTAGACTAGTGGATAAGTTTCAATTCATCCTCACCTTTTCTCCCCCAAAAAAACTGAATAAAGTCTGCTCTTTACTCAGAAAGTATCCCATAGATCTTGTACAGTTAGAACTATTGGTGATATCATTGAAAAATGCAGAAGAACCCTGTCTCTCACTTTCATAATGTGGAGGTCATGCTTTTCACCATTTCTCTTTTAGTTTCCAGAAATCCAGGAGCTTCTTCCTCTCATACTCTCGATTCCTAAAAACAAAATGTGTCCTATTTCTACAACTGCCAACTTTTCAATCTCCTTTTAGCAGGAACTTGATACCCAACATTATTAGTCAATGATGCAGGTATAAAAATAATTCCCATTTGATTTCCATAGATGAGTGGTTCAGGCTATTTTTTCTTCTTCTGAATTCCCAGAATACTCATACCCTTTCTTCCATAACTAGGGGCTAAAGATACAAATTCCACTTTCCCATAGTGAGTTTTCATAAACCTCTTCCGCCCCATTGGCAACATTTATATAACTAATGGCTCTGGAGGCTAAATACTTCAATTCTAAAGTAAGATAAATGAATCTGTGGGGGAGTTCTGGATGTGATTAGTGTTTGAATTCGTTTGAGTAGGCAGTACCTGGCATTCGTTATATTTCTATAAGGTTTCCAAGTATTTTCAGTGTCTTCTTCTGTGTCATGGTGGTAGCAATACTTCTTTAGTATGTAATGAAGAAAGAGTTACTGTCACATAACACATGCAATCATAAGTTTGCATACTCTTTTAATGATTTCAAAATGAAATCATTGAATCACTGGCCCATATCTAGTCATGGGCACATAGGCCTATTTACTATGTACAGTATGTTTGTACTATTTGCCCTTGTTAAGCTTCAAATGCTCAGCAGAGATCTATCCTTGTTAGCAGCACATTTTTGATAGGATTCTGTTCCTGCTTGTTATGTTTGGTGAGGATGAACCTGCTTTCATTAAATGCCTGCGAAAAGAATGTTTTTGCTCTTAGCAGGGTACACCTGGAAAGGTTGCTTCTATCTCTATTGTGTGAATTGATAAAAAAAAAAGTTCACCCTTTTGTCCTTGAGACAGGAAGCTGAAAACTTCTCAGAGGATTGAAAGTGAGCGTAATGCTGTAACTTTTAATGGTGCTTCAGCCAATATTTCTAATTATGCTTACTATCAACTTGTGTTGTATGGCTCCAGTGTTTTCTGTAGTGGCTTATAGACAAGTCCTTGCTCAGACTTTACATGCAACTGAAGAATTTCGAATAAAAGCCCAGAATAATTTTGATACGCTTCACCATCTGTTCTGAGTCTGAATTGATTAAGGTGTCAAAAGCAGGATCTTGTCACTCATTTGTTTTGTGTTAGTTTCACAGACTTTTTGAGAAAATGGAAGCATCTGTCTTCCTCTAAACAGGTGGGAGGGAAAAGAGTGAGGGGATGAAATCTCCTGAAATTTCAGCCTTTTGGGGACTGTTGGGGTTGTTTTTTTCTCCTATTTTTTTCTTCTTCTGTTATTTTGCTTTTTTATTCTAAAGCTAGCACACATTCACACTCACCTATATCTAGAAGAAACAGATAAAGAACAGCATATGAATAACAGGCTTTTCCCCACTGTTGAGTTAAAGTGCTTACAAAAAATATAACGATATGATCGCTGTCTACACTGCCAACCCATAACCTGCCTCTCTATTGTGTCTCTTTAGATACACTGCAAAGAATATTGTCCTGGTTATGTATTGGCCACACATGTTAAAGTAATTTGTTGATTCCTCTGGATTTGTTGTTTCCCCCTTACAAATGTAGCTAGAGAGCAGGAAAACCATTGAACAATCATGTAATTGGAAAAAGGAATTTGGCGATAGGATATTACCCTCATCTATTGGCTCCTTCTGGTATATCTCACCTTATATCCAACAAGTTGCTTGGAAGGAAAACAATGTCACAAAGAATCACAAGTACCTATATGTATTAAGATTTCCCTCTTCTTTCCTTTCCCTTCCTTTCTTTATATAACATATACCAACTGCCAGATTTCTTTCTCGTATGTTCCAAAAGTCACATCATTCCCGTGTTTTGTTACTCCATCCATGTACTACCCAGTACATAGAATTAACAGCTGAACAAATATTGCACGATTTAGATAAGAACACGAGTCCAGTACAACTCTTTAGAGAGACAACAGGATGAAGGTAACCAAGAGTGACCAGGCACAGAAGAGGAGCTCACATCAGCCTGAGATGACCTATAAGTCTGTCTCTGCTTCCACCCACTACTGATCACCTAATGTTACCTCTGATTAATGAGTTGTGCAGGGTAACAGATTTTATACATCTTTGAGTAGCAGTAAGATGATATCAGGTTAAAAATGAGAGAGAGAAAGTGCTAAGAACAATCTAGCCAGGATCAATTAGCTCACTCAAAGGTTGGGGCTGCGATGAAGGCAATATTATGAAGACCTGATGGAACAAAGATGTTGCCAAGTCACGTTTGGTGCTGTTTGTTTGTTTGTTTGTTTGTTTGTTTGTTTATCTGCCCATCTCATACCAGTGGCTCTAGATGTCAAACAACCATAAAAAAAAGCAATTAAAACACAATATAGAAAAACAATTAAACAGAAAAATTAATTGGTCAAAAGATTCTATAATCTAGGGATGTCAACATAATCAGGAAACAGAGTCCCTCACATAACTCACAAGCTCAGGTCCATAACTAGGTCTTCAAGGCCTTCTGAAAGGCCAAAACAGGGTCTGGGCCATTCTAAACTCAGGAGGGCGGATGTTACAGAGGGTAGGCATTACAGCAGAAAAGGCGCATCTTCTAGTCCCAACCATCCATCATGCCTTAGCTGAAAGAACCCAGATCATACCCATTTGGCCCAAAGTGAGGTTTCATGCCTAAGAGAAGGCTAGAATTTACAATCTCTTGGTTTCTAGGCCAGGACTCAGAACCACTACCTATTACTACAATACACTACATTATTTACAATTTAGTGCAATAATATGACAGAAAGCAGACTTTGTCAGACTCACTTGTACAATGAAGTTTACTCAATACAAAATGGACAAGAAGCCAAATGAAATAAAAAAAAAAGGTTTTCTTTTTTTACTGTGATTTAGGATGAATAAAAGAAATATTGAAAGTGTTAACAAATGGGGCAGAGAGACTAATGGATTATATATAGATCAGACAAATAGATTAAGGGATAAGAAATCATATGGATTGTGGAAGACAAACAAAATCACACAAGAGCAATCCAGATGGAAACAAGAGTACCAGAATAAATCTGTTATTTTTTGTTTTTGTCTCTCTTCTTGAAGAAATTTGAAGAAACAAGATGCAAACACAAAGACAGTGCTCATCCTAAAAACTCTGCTTGAGAAGGGATTTCAGAGATGTGGCATTCATTGGCTTATGTTAGTATCAGATGATCCATCAAACCATGCAACCAACATTCTGTTGGTTTTCTCTATATTCATACAGATAAAAGGAAAGTTGCAATTCAAAAGTCCATTGAATCTCCGCATTGTCTTTTGATCTTCAGAAGCAAGTCCTGAATAGTCTCAAAGAACTGAAGGTTCAGTCTGAAAGGTGCCTTGTTTGAAACTCTTTTAAGATTCATGAAACTCCACACAGTTCAATCATTTATTGCTCTTTCCAGCAGCAGGGCAAACATGTCTAGGGCCACCATATATGGATAGACACTTAATTAGGCTGCAGCCAAGAATTGTTGGGCTCTGTTTGCTCAATCAAATGATGGTCTGGGGTTCACTGCCTAGATCTGATAGTAATTTGAAGGACATTGTTGAACATATTTTAAGCAACTTCTTGAGTTTTGAATTGCAATTGGACTGAATAACTTTCCTTGATGCGTGGTGGGGTTACCACTCTTGTACCAATATCCTCCTCACCCATCATTGCCCAACTTGCCAACACTACACCATCCTTTCAACTTGCCCTCTTGCCAGTTGTCTATTCCATACATGAGACTGGTGCAGGAATAAGCTTTCTTTTCCTACAAAGACATTGCCTGCCCTTCCCTCTTCCTCTGGCATAGCTAATTTCCCCAAGGAGATGGATTAATTTTTGCATACACAGGATGGCTGTAACACTCAGCATTCATCAGCCACGCTGCCAGTCAAATGCATTCAGTGTCTAGGTGTACTCTTTAGTGGGACATGCTTCATTATTCATAAGGCAACACTGGGGCCTTAAAAGTCACATTTAGAGGATTAATAAATAAAATAGCAATATAAATAGCGTGCAGGCAGGTCTCTTCTGCACATAGCTGGTCCAGCTCCTAGCAGGATGGCTAACAGAGTGCTTAGAACAGAGATAGTCCTGTTCTCCTTATCCACCATACTGCCCCAACTTTATAGAAAGTATGAAGGGAAGTATTAACCTAATATTCTTTAGAACAGCAATCCCCAATATTTCTGGCTCCATGGACTAGCAGTGGTGTCGGGGGGAGGGGATATTTTACACTCATACCCACTGCTTGTGCAAATGAAGCTTCATGTGTTCACCCACCACTTGCATGTCCAGTTCCCAGTTGGCCACAATCTGTACCGGGCCACAGATCAGGGGTTAGGGACCTTTGCTTTAGGAGGCACCCTTCTGTATGCAGCATCCTCTTCTTCTCTCTTTGAGCTCTAGCATACATAGCTAAGGGAGGGAAGGAGACAGACAGACAGACAGACAGACAGACAGACAGACAGACACAGACACAGACACAGACACAGACAGAGAGAGTGATGGTGCAGAACTTAGTGCTCTCCAGATGAGATTGGCCATAGCTCCCATAAGTTTCATTCAGAATGACCTTAATTTTGGGCTTATGGCAATTTTAGATCAAGCCACCTGAAGAAAACACTAATGCAGGAATTTATGATGCTATATATTTCACCCAAATATTTTAAACTCATGTCAGTGCTAAATGTGAGATCTGTCTCTGAACCTTTTAGGTCATTGTTTTCAGAAAGATAGTGGCTTTGGAACACAGCGGGAATTCCTTCTGCATTTGAATGCATTCTTCAGAGGTTGGTGCAAGTACTTCTTCTGAACAAAGTAAGACTTTGTATATGGACTAATTTGCCATTTAAGTGAGAATATGTCATAGGACAAGGTTAGGCAACTAGATGCCCTCTGGATGTCTTGCTACAACTCTCCCAATCTCATGCCATTGATCATACCTGCTGAGAATGAAGTGAGCTGAAATCTAAAATATCAGAACTGCATCTTGCTTGTTTCCTTGCAAACATTTCATTACCCAAACTAGGTAACATCATCAGTGTCAGTTCTAGCACTGATGTTATTACCTAGTTTAGGTAATGAAATGTCTGCAAGAAAACAAGCCAGCTCAGAGAGCCCCAAGGACCCTTCATTTAAACCCTGAGCTACACATATTCTCCTTTATTGGCATCTTCAAAAAGTTGGCATTTATGAGATTCCTACATGTGCCCCATTACATAGGAAAGATAAGAAACAGCCAAATCCCAAGCCTCCTTATTTAGTTCAAGATCTCCTGTAGGCACTACCTTTCCTTACAGAAATTGTCATAATAGCTCTGACAGCCCTTACAAACCAGCCCTTACAAATTAGACCATATACAAAGTCTAACTTTGTTCTATAGAAGTACCTGCACCAACCTGTGAAGAATGCATCCCAATGCAGAAGGAATTCCCGCTGGTCTCAAAAGCCGCTCTCTTTCTGAAAACAATGAAGCCTGCATGTAATTGAAGGTAGCAGCCATGTGGATTTGGTGCAGGAAAAGCAATGACACTGTATCACATCTTGACATTTCACAATTTTTTTAACAGCCTAAATGCACAAGGGACAGAATCCTCTTCATGTGTCTGATGAAATGAACTCCAGTCTCTGAGGGTTAACGGTATTCTTAGGTGGTATTTCTGTCACAGTTAACTGTGAATGTTGAATTTGCATCATAATCCTGAGGACCATTGTCCTCTCTCCCTGCTCACACCATTCTCCTAATGGGAAATTTGCTACATCATTCAAAAATTGGCCTGGTGTTTTTTTTTGGGAAAAGAAAAGTCTTGTCATCTCCTGCTGGGTTAAAATGAAGTGTGGTTTTTTTTTTCCCTCTCCTTCAATTCAGCTCTTCCTGCCCTGGGCTTGAAAGCAGTTGAATATCCATTCCCGTTGAACAGCCCAGGTGAAGATTCTAAGTTTGTGGTATCACTTCCACAGAAAATGGCTTCCCTCATGGGACCCACCCTGCCGAAAACCTTCTTCCCAGAGGTTTTTTTATTTTTATGAAACGCTTGCCAAAGTGACCTCATTAATTAATTAAACGAGCTAAGGCTCTGTCCCTTTACTTCAGTTAATTGCTCTCCTGTCATCTGGGGAAAATTCTTTATGCCTCATTGATTATTCTGGGCTTCGCCTGATCAATAGTGCAATAAGGCACCGAGGCTTGCAAAAAACTATTGCAAAGATAAATACGAGGGACACTTGATGGAGAAAAGTCCAACTCTGGATGAAACCAAGGGCCAGCGATGCCCTTGCCGCCGGTCGGCTTCTTCACTTTTCAGAGAGACTCTTTTAAAGGGGAGATGCAGAAAGATGCTGTTAAAGATTTATCGCAGGCTTGCTCTATGTCACAATGTCGTGCTTTCTGACAGACCAGCCATGTTAAGTACTGATGTAACGTCTGTGTATAATATGCAGAAAGAAAGAAAAATATGCCTGTCTGCTGATGGAAATTTATAATAAATTAAGGTTGTCCTTTTCCTTTGCTGAGTAGCTCATTAAGTCGGTGATTAGCAGAGAATCTGAACAAGTAGGTCCTGCTTGTCTCTTAGAGCATGAACAGAAATACACCATTATAACTACCTTTTCCAGCTCTGGTTCTGGGAATCAAAATCTCCAGGAGAGATTTGCATAGCAGTGGATGATGATGATGATGATGATGATGATGATGATGATGATGATGATGATGATGATGATGATGATGATGATGATGAAAAGTTGCATTACTGCATTTCTATAGTAGCTCACAAAAAGAATAATGGTTATGTGCAATGTCATGTCTACGTATGAGTTATCTTTCAATCTGCTTTGCTTCTACATTTCATGCTATAGCACCATCCTGGTGCAGTTTAGGAAAAAAACAACTTTTCTTGACTGGTGAGCAAATTTGGAGTACTAGGAATCTATTGTACATCTTTTTGCAAAATAATTGCCATTATGGTGGATTTCCTTATTCACAAAATGGTTGCATTGGTTGGTAGTCAGTCAAAAATCTTCAAATTTACCAGAAGGAAAATTGGTAAGATTGCTCCCTAATCTTTTCTCTATTCCCAGTGTACCTCTATGAATAAGTACATTTGTGGTTTTAAAAGGTGCTGTCATTTTAACCTGAGATCCTTTCTGAGATACTGGCAGCAGTAGCTAATCTTCATGTTTTTCTATAAATTGAGATTATTTTAAATTATTTTCCTACTTCCATTGTAAAGAAAGTTTGAGCCTTTCTTTTAAAAAAATGGAAAATAAATAGCAAACGCAAATGCCAACTATGTTAAGGAGTAAGATCAGGATTGTTGTTCACAATTGCATTTCAGCTTTGAGAAAAAAATGTATTAACTGGTAAACCCCATTACACTTTGTCTGGTATCTTTTCTGACTAAAAACACATAATTAACATATTAATGGCATCAAAGTAATGTGTTCTTTGTAAGAATGTAAAACAATTTACAAAATACAGGGAAAATATCTTAATATGCATACTTAAGGTGTAAACATGCATAAACATTCAAAATATGGTAAATGAAAAACTCATATATGAAGCGATCCTAAAAGTAAACTCTATGTGAGTTGAAATCTGGATATATCACAAGCATTCTTGCTGACTTGTAGGTCCTTTCTTTGAAATATTTTAAGTAACTAAGTGTTTAGCAGGTAACCAAAAGCAATTACCAGTAGACAGAGATGTGCTAAAATTACTAATAGATTAAATGCTAATGTAACCAGAGATTACATCAATGTTTTAAATTAGCATTTATGATCAATCTTAATGTACACAGTATCCTTTCTCAGACAGCAAAACTTGGCGGAGGAGGGGAAACGAACATTAACACTGCAGTCCTATACACAGTTACAAGCCTCACTGGCATTTAATTTTGCATAGCTAGTTATAGGATTGCACTGACTGACAGGCAATTTTATTGATAACTGGTGGCATGCTGCAGCTGCTAGAAAAGAGCATATTAGAAAATGCCCCAAGTTCTATAATGTCTGTTTGCAGTACATCTCATGAATACTGTTGTAGGCTGCAATAGAAACAGAAACATTAAAAACTGATGGCATAAAAAACCTAGTGGTTCATCAAGTCTGCTCTTTGACTTTGTTTATGCTTTCTTTTTAATTAATTAATTAATTCATTTTAAGTCAATCATCAGTAACAGAGTTTAAACATGCTTGGGATAAACACATCCTGTCCATCCTGCAACAAAAACAAAAAAAGTAAAAAAGTAAAATATTAAATATTAACTAACTGGCTAATTAATTAGCCAGTTAGTTAATATTTAATATTTTACTTTTT
>JANHFT010010124.1:155256-167103 GCA_032467955.1 Pseudoxenodon macrops | reverse complement strand
ATGATGATGATGATGATGATGATGATGATGATGATGATGATGATGATGATGATGATGATGATGATGATGATGAAAAAGACCCCCAAAAAGTCTGGATAGTGGAGATGGCAGTACCTGGAAACAGCAGTATAGAAGAGAAAGAGCTGGAGAAGATAACAAGATACAAAGACCTGCAAATAGAAATAGAACAACTGAGGCAAAAGAAAGCAAAGGTTAGGACCAGTAGTAATAGGTGCTGTGGGTGCAATCTCAAAACAATTGGAGCATCTCTTGAATACTATTGGCATTGACAAATTCACCATCAGTCAATTACAAAAGGCAGCGTTACTTGAAACAGTTTACATCCTGCGACAATACCTCTAACACCATTTAACAAACAACTCTAACAAACATCAACATTTGCCTATCCCAGGTCCTTAAGAAGGACTCAATAGGTGGATAAAAATGCCAAATACCATCTGAGCATCTGGCTGACTGTGCTACGAACCATAACATAGCATGTCAATAAGAAAGGATAGGGACTTTTTCCCATCCTATGAGTCAGCAGTGGATAGGACCAGAGATTCCAGCCAACAGGGCCAAGACTACAACTACACTCCCCCAGCAACAATAATTGGTCCAAATGAAAGATCTGCATTGCTTCTTGTGTTGAGTATGATCAACACACCTAACAGAAAAATCTTGGTTCACACCCCAGTGTTGTGAACGTACTATGTAGTAGGTCTGTTGGGCTATTCTTGAATTTCTGTTGTTTGCTACTACTTGATTTCCAGTCTTTCTCTGCTTTTGTACCACTAGGAAACATAGTTCCCTAATCATGCTGTGCAAAGGGAGGTACAAGAAATTAAATTTCATGCCAACTAATATGCCAAAGCTAAAATATCTTTAGTGCAAATAGCACCAAAGAGCTTGCTGACCCATAGTCACTCTGTTCACACTCATTTTTACTTGCAAGTACCAGGTACTAATGCAGCATATTTTATGCTTTACCGTTGAGTTCAGTCATCTTCACTCTAGTGATAAGAGGAAACTAAATAATGCAACAGAAGGGCATCAGCCTTCTGATGCCCTTCTGTTTATGATTTATGAATAACAGAATAAACTGGAAATTAAGGGCTGGGTCAAGTATAAGAGAATTTCAAACAGTTATGCTGATTTTGTAAAAAAGGGAAGCCACAGCTGTTATCACACACTGCTTGGGGATGGACCTACACCTTGTGTGCCAATTGTTGTGCAGTGCAAAGAGCTTTGAAAGTTCTTCAGAGGAATTGGAAAATGTGTATCCTCTCTATCAGTTATCAACCGCCTTCTGTATCAAAATTTAGAAACATAAAAATTACCCTCGTTCATATTTCTATAATGAATGCTTTTAAAGTAGAAAAGCGGCATAAATTATGTTTAATATTTACATTTATAACACTAGTAAGTATGTTAACCGTGGTGACGAATGCATTTTTGAGAGGCTTAAAAGAGGGAAAGATCATCATGAAGAATGTCTATGTGGTTGCTAGGAGTCAAAACAAATTGATGGCATATAATCAATTTTAAAAGTACATAAAGTTCAATAACCTAAAATAACTTTAGTTATTCAGTTCTTACCTTCCCATTTCTGCAGCTGCGCTTGTATCTGGAATATACAGAAATATATATATGTCATTTTATGTTTGTAAATGGGCTTTTGAGGGCCTAGCTCAAAAAACTAAACAGAAAATTATGTTCCATTGTTACAAATGAATGAATGAAATCATCTAGATGGTTTGAGCTAGCAGAGCAATACTAAGAGGTATTTGTTACATCCTCGAAATCTAAGATCACAGCTTCCGAAAGAGCTAATGAGGCTAGCTCGTTCTTAGGAATAACCTGATCTTTGTTTATTTGTCTGGAAGCTTGACAAAGATTTCCCTGTAACTCAGTTCTCTTGGACGACAATAAACTGTTTCTCCATCTGCTGCAGAACTCTGTATGCTGGATTTTCAGCTGCTGTCCAGGAAGTTTGGCAGAAACCATTTCTCCTGCCAAAGATTATTGAAGATTAATGAAATTGAACATGGCAGCTCCTGCATGCAAAGCATGTGCTCTGCCACTTGGATGTGTGAGACAGGGACACAGATTAGTCCAAGTAACAAATTGTAGAGGCTGATCTTCTGGAGCAAGTACTCTTTGTCCCACTTCTATCATACATTTCTCCATGGAGTAACATCTCCATCTGGTGGGGAGTCAAAATATTAGTCCATCATAATAGCTGAAGATTTTGCTCGCTCCTTTTCTTCAGCAAGCAAAAGCTACCGGTACTAGCTCAACTGCTGTATATCACAGAAAAGTAGTTACTACTTCAGTAGCTACTTCAGTACATATACTATTATATGTTATTGCACATAATCAGTATTTTCCTGCTTTTTGTTTTATGGGGCTTCTTGGGGCTTTTCATCACTGCAGCCTTAAGCAATTCTGAATGTAAAGTGAGTGTAAATGAAGCCATTTAAAGACTCTCCTTTTAATATTTCTTCCTTTCCTTGGTTTTGGTCTGTTGTTCTGCCTGGATTGCACTTTTCGTGGTCTTCATTACCCCTCCTGGACCTTTAAAAAAGGAAAAAATAACACAAAGTTTACTATTATTTCCATGAGTTGATCTAGAACAGTGTTTCTCAATCTTGACATAATAGAATAGAATAGAATAGAATAGAATAGAATAGAATAGAATAGAATAGAATAGAATTCTTTATTCGACAAGTGTGATTAGACACACAAGGAATTTGTCTTTAGTGCATGTATATAAAAGAAAAAATACATTCATCAAGAATCATAAGATACAACACTTAGTGATAGGCATAGGTTACTAATAAGCAATCAAATCATACTAGGAAACAAAACAATATAGATTGTAAAGATACAAGCAACATGGTTATAGTCATAAGTGGGAGGAGATAGGTAATAGTAAGGATGAGAAGAAGAATAGTAATAGAGTCTTAGTTAATAATTTGACAGTGTTGTGGGAATTAGTTGTTTAGCAGAGTGATGGCATTTGGGGGGGAAAACTGTACTTGTGTCTAGTTGTTCTGGTGTGTAGGGCCCTATAGCGCTGTTTTGAGGGCAGGAGTTGAAACAGTTTATGTCCAGGATGTGAGGGGTCTATAGATATTTTCACAACACTTTTTTTGACTCATGCCGTATACAGGTCCTCAATGGAAGGTAGGTTGGTAGCAATAGTTTTTTTCTGCAGTTCTATTTATCTGTTGAAGTCTGTATCTGTCATGTTTGGTTGCAGAGCCAAACCAGACAGTTATAGAGGTGCAATTGACAGACTCGATGATTCCTCTGTATAACTGTATCAGCAGCTCCTTGAGCAGTTTGAGCTTCCTGAGTTGGCGCAGAAAGAACATTCTTTGTTGTGCTTTTTTGATGATGTTTTTAATGTTAGGTGTCCATTTTAAGTCTTGAGATATGACAGAACTAGAAACTTGAAGGTCTCTACTGTTGATACTGTGTTGTCTAGTATTGTGACATACTGTGAGATACTGTTTTGTCTAGTATTGTAAGAGGTGGTAGCATAGCATAGCATAGCACAGCACAGCACAGCATAGCATAGACAGTATATAACACAGGCATTTCCAGAAATCTGAGCCTTTCCTTTTTTTTACTGGATATGGGAATGATTATATCTCAGTATAGATCTACATAAAAACCCTTCTGTTTTAGCAGTGGAATATTTGATTTATAAGCAGTTATAGCCAGTCCAGTCACATCTCTTACCTGTAGCTGTTGTCTGAGACCATATTCTATTCCATATTGCCTCAACTGTGTCTCCAATTTTTCATTTAAAGAATTGATTTTCGTAGCTCAAACCTTTTCCTGCATCTATTTTGTTTTCTTACCTTTGTACAGCTATGAAAAAAGAAGGAAAATACTGATTACAGTAGGGATGACACTAATAATATGATAAGTCTTCAGGTATCACATGTTTGCATTTCTGTGAAAATCAGTTTGGCTTGGACACATTAAGTCATAAAATGTATTTGTTTCTATTTAGAAAATTGATTACATTAAGTGACTGCAGAGGAATTTTTTTGGGTGGGAACTAAGAATATGACCCTCTTTTTATTAAATTAAGATACATCCAAAGTCTACAATTATAGCTACTTGACAAGCAGAGTATGTGATAATCAGTACACTGTAGATAGAATACTATATAGTACAAATGTGACATAAGGAAAGTGGGTGTGTTACAATACATAATTTAGAAATGTAAGTGTGAGATGAGAAGGATGCTTTCTCATTAAACCAAGTATCAGGTTCTATTTTCAGGTACTATACAAAAAACTAAGTAGAGACAGCTATGCTGTGAAAATCTGAATATTACATATGCATATTTCTAGTGATTAAAACTTAGAAGCCTAACTTAGTACTGGACGTTTAACTGTTATGTGATCCTCCATCATCCATTCAGTATGGCCAAGGGGATATTGGATCTATATATCCAGGTTTGAGGTAGTCTGAACTAGAAAAAATGAATTAGCAGCTGTGGCACCCACTCTGTGGATGAGAGTGGGTGGCACTCCTCCAATAAGATTGGCGCCATCTCTGTCAACCTTCCAGAATTCAAAACTTGCCTGGGTCAATAGGTTTGTAAATGGTGATTTGATGAGGTGGTTACAGTATAATATCTAATATTCTCCAGTAGCCTTTAAATAATAATATTAATGTTTTTAATTGTAGAATGGTTTTTAATATTGTTATTTTATATTTTTATTATATGCTGCCCAGAGTCATATTTTATGAGATGGGCAGCTGTATAATGATGATAGATAGAAAAGTAGATAGATAGATGATAAATAAATAAATAGATAGATAGATAGATAGATAGATAGATAGATAGATGATAGATATGATAGATGATAGATAGATAACATGGGACATATTCGGGTCTTTTCCTGTGTAAGATTGAGAGTATCTTGGCGATGAGGTCCCACTCGTCATCTTCAGGCTGGTGCTTTCGGCTTTGTGCTTGTGCGAGCAAAGCGTGATCAGAGCTTCCGTCTCTCTATAAATACTGGGGAGGTGTGGGGTGTTGACTTTGTTGCTTTGAGTGGGTTGGTTGATTATATATACATAATATTTATTTCTTTATTATGATATTTAGTTATATATATATAACTATTGTAATAAATATCATAATAAATAAATAATACTAGTCAATTTGTTTCTGCATGTTTTGCCAAAGATGCGTGTTTTGTGTGTTGTACATTGTGGCTTTCTATGCATACTTTTATTATGAAATAGATAAGTTGTGAATGTGGAAATTACTTGTACTATATCCTCAGTTTTATTGAAGTTCTATTTTTTCCATCTGAACACTTTTACTTTTAATTGTTAAGCAATACAAATAATCCTCTACAATCATTCTTTGATTCCTTGTGATCCATAATACAATGTTGTTTCTTCAGCAAATTGAAGTATAACTGTTCTTGCAGCAAATGCTTCTGTGTCTGTCTGTCTGCCTGCCTGTCCATCTGCCTATCATCTATCTGTCTGTCTGTCATATAAATTAATAATAATAATAATGCAAACATAAAGTAAAAGAAAACAAGACATCTAAAAATGCAATAGAAGGAAAAGAGTAAAAGAAAAATAGGAAAGAAAGAAAAAAGATATAGAAAAGTAGTTTCTGATGTTTACAGTTATAAGTATAGTTATAATTTTCCTCTTGCTATTTGGTTACAATACAGTTCTCTTCTTTCTATAATTTATCTTGTCTAATCATCAAATCTATAAATCATATTTTTTCTGTTTCATGCCTATAATAGGTTTCCAGTCACTAATAAATGTAGATATTGCCCATTCCTTGATTAAAGAAGTTAGTTTAGCTGTCTCAGCAAGTTCCAACATCTTCACCAACTATTCCTTCATCCTGGGTTGAATCTTTCCGTCTTATTTTAGCTTGCCAGTAAGATAACTTTAGTGTAGCTTCCCATGCTATAATTTAATCCTGAAGTAAGGCATACAGAAACTCCTTTTGTGAGGTTACAGAGTGATAGCCTATGTAGCAAAAATCAACAATTGTAGCTTTGGCCATTTTGTTAAAAAGATTTTTGGAAAAAAATCTAAAGCATTCTAGAAATCAGGTCAAAAGTCAAAAGCCTCTTGCACAGGAAATAGTTTCGGAACATGGGAAGACAGAATTCAATACAAGATTAGGTAGAATGGAAATGTCAGGTAGCTATGTACTTCAGACAGACCTTATTAGAAACTAAAACATTTATGTGACCTCTGGGGTGGAAAGGAAATGTTTGTTTTACTTTGTAGCATGTTATGTTGACATTTAGCAAACATCCAGCAGTCTACATCTTTTTATGCTACTACAACAGACGAACTATCAAGGAAAGAAAGTACCAGTTAGCGTGAAAGTTCACAATAATAACAACAACAACAATAATATAATTAATTATTATAATTAACAATAATAATCTTGCATAGCTTCTTCTCCGGTAATATTACACTACTAACCAGAGCATACAAAACATTTGCTAGACCAATTCTCAAATATAGCTCATCTGTCTGGAACACGCACTGCATATTGGACATTAATACAATTGAATGTGTCCAGAGATATTTCATGAGAAGAGTCCTCCACTCCTCTGTTCGCAACAGAATATCTTATGCCACCAGACTTGAAATTTTAGGCTTAGACAACTTAGAACTATGCCACCTTTGTTATGACCTAAACGTAGTTCATAAAATTATATGCCACAATGTCCTACCTGCCAATGACTACTTCAGCTTCAACCACAACAATACAAGAGCATACAATAGATAAAAGTAAACAGCTCCAAACTTGATTGCAGAAAATACGACTTCAGCAACAGGGTGGTCAATGCCTGGAATGCACTATCTGACTCTGTGGTTTCATCCCCAAACCCCCAAAACTTTAACCGTAGACTGTCTACTGTTGACCTCATCCCATTCCTAAGAGGTCTGTAAGGGGTATGCATAAGCGCACCAGCGGGCCTACTGTCCCTGTCCTAATGTTCTCTTTTATTCATATTCATTTCATGTATTCAAATCAAGTTTATATCTATATATGTTATTTAATATGTGCTTGACAAAAATAAATAAAATTTAAAAATATCAGACAAGACCCAGAAATAACAGGTATGGAAATTAAAAAAAAGAAAATTACAAATTACAGGCATTTGCGGATGATCTAGTATTTAACCTAGAAGAACCACTAGAAATGGGATCTAAATTAATAAAATTAAAAAAAGATTTTGGTGAAGTAGCAGGATTAAAAATGCGGATTGGCTGAATCCATATCGGATGGTTGGGAGGGGATTCCAACTTCTTTTATTCCTATTGTATTGCCCTGAGGACTCCAGACCCTGCTTTGCTCTCGTCCAGCTTTCACCTCTTTCTCAATAAAAGCCTCCTTTTGAAATGCAAGATTTCAAGAGTCTTCACTTCCTTGATTAAGGGGGAGAGGCTGGGCCTTACATAAAGTAGGGTCTACAAAAGTGGTCAACTCAGAGAGAAGGATTTTCTTTTCTACTGAGGGGATCCTGCAAATTATGTCCTAACTAAGCAGCGAGCAGGGAGAAACCGAGCGTTGGGGGGACACATCAACTACCACCCAACTGGAGGCCCTATCTGATCAAGAGAAAGCCATCGAGGAACCACTGGGTGAGAGTCAACTTAAAAGACACATCAATCGGCTCGTGATGCAAGTATTGGATAACTTAAACATCCGAGGTGAGCGAGATTGCTAACAAAGGGGGGCACAAACCAGAGAATAGGGGGGAGCCACCACCCCAGACCCCGGAGCCATTGACCGAGCCAACGTGGTAGTTGGGCCAGGTGCCAGACCAGTGAACCTGCCACCCATCGAGTAACCCCAAGCAATTGTCCTCGGCCAACCCAGACTAGAGAGGGAGACTCCCCCCTATATGTCAAATACAATTGAGACCCCCAGAATTTGGGGGTTTTCTTAGCTCAAGTCCTCAAATACATGCAGGAGTATGGATGAGACTTCCCAACCCAAGAGGCATGAGTTCAAGTGGTGACCCTAGCATTAGAAGGAGCAGCTGCTCGGTGGATGGTAACTCTCCACAATGCCAATGCTTCCGAGCTGCGAAAGTTTGATCATTTCATAATGGCCCTGCAATGCAAATTTGAAGACCTTTGGCTGACCACAAAGCCCGGGATCATATCAGGATGGTGAACCAAGGTCACAGGCCAGTAGCTGAATACACTGAGGAATTCCGAGACCGTGTGTGTTTGGTGGATTGGCTAGAGGACATCTTGGTGAGCTGGTTCAAAGACAGGCTGAATGATGACCTGTAAACCAGCTGCCTGGCCTGTAGGGACTCCTCACCACTTACAAGAGTAGTACTTTGTAGCCAAGGAAGCTGAAATAGATATGGCCAGAAACCAATACCAGGCTTGACAGATGTGGAGAAGATCACACACACCCAAGGGATAAGGGAGCCATTCAAACCACAAACTGCCCTAGTGCAAAGACCATCAGCGTGCTTTAAATGCGGGAGAGAGGGACATTGCTGAATGTCACTCAAGATACCCCGCCAGGACAAAATAATTGATAAGAAGATATGTAGAGATGATTTCACTGGGTTTAACCATGGTTCTAAGACAGTAATAAGCAGTGGAACTCAGATTAAAAGAGTTGAAAAGAAAATGAATACAGATGATTCTACTGGGTTTAGCAGTGATTCTAAAAGAGTAAAAAGGGGAAAATATTTTGTAAAGAAAGTACTAAAAGTAAAAAGATGGTAATGGAAAAGGAGTAAGAAAAAGTGGGAACATAATAAAACAGCGAATATACATTAAAGAGAGGAGAGGAATCCAAGTGGTTAGAATTTTTATTTACACAAATAAAAGAAAGAAAAGAAAGAAAGGTTAAGAGGGGGGGATCTTTGAGAGACCAATAGAGAATGGTTAAAGAAGAAATATATAAACATTAGAGAGTTATCTGTATTAACATTTATAAACATGTATAATTATTATTGTTTTATATATATTTTTCTTCCAAATAAGGTGTGTTTTATGTATTAAGTATTTTTTGATTTAATGAAGAAACTATAGTGTAAATTGAAACAACAAAGAAGATTAAGTATGTGAAATGGAAAATTGATATGAATGGACTAAAGTTGAAATGTGATAAAAATCTTATAAGAGTGAAAGGGTTTTAGAGAGGGGGTGCAAAAGCAATAAAGGGTTAAGAACAAGGTGAAAAATATTTTTGGGATATAGTGAATTATATGAAAATGAAAATTGAGATCTATCTTTGTACACTTAATTGTGGATATATATGATGTATTTTAAGGATAAAGGTGGAATTATGGCAATATGGTATATGAAAATACTGTGTAAAATAAATTTAGAAGAGATATTAAAATTTGGTACAAAGGATAAATTTATTTATTTATTTATTAAATTTTTATTTAATAAATAAGGTATGGATTTATGTAAACTAAAGTGATAGTGTTAGATATATAGATTTATTTGGATAATTATTAGGGATGTTAAACATTATTGTTAGATATGAAAAGAAAATGAA
Source organism: Pseudoxenodon macrops (assembly GCA_032467955.1). Taxonomy (NCBI): domain Eukaryota; kingdom Metazoa; phylum Chordata; class Lepidosauria; order Squamata; family Pseudoxenodontidae; genus Pseudoxenodon; species Pseudoxenodon macrops. Next base: position 157,538 of record JANHFT010010124.1, on the reverse strand, counting down.
TAAAATAAATAAATTTAGGTAAAGGGAAGATTATGGCCGAAACTGAGAAGAAAAGAAGGATAATAAGGGTTAAAGATTAAAGGAAGTAAATAAAGAAGATGTGGAAATCACTTTGTTCATAAGAAATATATGAAAAGGTGGAATGCAAAAGAGAAGTTATTTATATTTTGTTAAAAACTATGTAAATGTAAAAGTATAAATGTGTAATCTGACAACTGATGCTGTAAGTTGTATATGGGGAGTTGGTGGTATAAAAATAAAATAAAAAATTGTTATAGTAAAAAAAAAAAAATCCCCCCAATCCAATTGTAAAAGCAACAATCTTTGGGATTTCTTATTTAATCTCCATTTTCTTTTTCCATATTAAGTCCAAGTGCCAGTTAGCTGCCAATTTCCGCTCCAGGCACTTTCACTCCTCCATTTAAAAAAAGTTTTTTTTCTCTTTATAATAGCTGATCACTCACCCGGTTCCATACTTTACTCAATCAACACTGCTGCACAGTCACTTAGGTCAAGGTATCATTTCCTCCAGACAAATATATCTCCTGCTCAGTTCTTTGTGGCTGCCCCAGCTGGAGGGTGGTTCGAAGTCCATCTTCCTGGCCACTGGGTTTAGAAGCTTCAGCTGCCCCCCCCAAGGGAAATTGCCGTTTTCCTGTTTGTGCTGGCCCGGGCCCCTGTACTCTACTGTCCCTCCAGGACAGTTTTGGATCAACGAGGACTCCCGGGACAGCTGGGATTTGACAGCTTTTCGGGAGCACCTGAAAAGCACTTCGTTCACTGGGACACTGGCCACACCTTCTCTACTATCATCTCTACAATTTTGAGTGTGTTCAGTTCAAGATTGCTCTGATTGCACCACATGGCTAATTATTCAACTTCTCATCTGTATTCAGATTTGTGTTCATCTCTAATGAGACCAATTACTGATGTATCATCTACAAACTTCAGTACTTTAACAGAGAGATCCTTTGAAATGCAGTCATTGGTAATAGAGAAAAATAAAGAATAATGGAGAGAGCACCCAGCCCTGGGGGCATATGTCATAATTGTACAGGTATCTGGTGTGATTTTGCCTAACTTCACTTGCTGCTTCCTATCTGTTAGGAAGCTTATGATTCACTTACAAGCGTGGTCAGGTACAGCTAGTTGAGTCAGTTTAGTAAGAATAATATCTGGAATGATGGTATTGAATGCTGAGCTGAAGTCTACAAAAAGGACCCTTGTGTAGGTCCTTGAAGATTCAAGATGTTATAAGATGTAGTGCAGAGCCATATTAACAGCATCATCAGCCAATCTATTTGCTTGGTAGGCAAATTGCAATGGTTTCAATAGTGGATCCATGATAGTTTCAGATGGGCCAGCAATAGCCTTTCAAAGGTTTTCATATTTCATGTTAGAGCAACTGGCCTGTAGTCATTCAGCTCCTTCATGGAGAGTTTCTTAGGCACTGGGATTATAGTAGAGCATTTGAAGCAAGAACGAACATAATACATCTCTAGAGATTTATTAAAGATATGGGTGAATATGGGAGTCAATTGGTCAACACAAATTTTCAAGCAAAGAGTTGTCTTGCCTGGACCTGGTGCTTTTCTAGCCTTATGTCTATGAAATAGAACTCACACATCTTTTTCTGTGATATTCAAAGGTGTGGGCCCCAGAGGGATGGAGTCAGGTGTAGGAGACTTGGCTATTGTTGCTGTATTTGAGATTGAGATTGTGGCAATATTTGTTAGTGGTTTTCTGTAAAACACAGTTGATTCCCTTCAGCATGGGAAGGAGGTTTGTTGTAGACAATGATATTTTTTAAAGGTTTTGCACACATTTGCTGGTTCATTTGTTGAGAGCTGATTCCTCAGCTTTTGAGAACAGCTTCTTTTTGCTGCTCTAATCTCTGTTGTTAATACATTTCTGGCCTGATTGTACAGCATTCTATCATCTTTTCTGTAGGCTTCCTCTTTGGAATGACGTAGCTGCTTAAGTTTAGCTGTGAACCAAGATTTATTGTTATTGTATATTCGCAACTTCCTGGTCGGTACACATAGAACAATATATCCTTAAAGGACCCACCCTAAGCAGTGAAATACCATATGTAAAGCCATGGTATTTTGTGAATTGAGAGGGACCAGTTCCACCAGAAGAAGATAGAAATTTTAAAATGAAGGAGGAAAAACCAGGATGGGATCCTTTAGAATGCCTCCCTCTACCACCTCCTCCTTCTCCTCCCCCTCCTCAAGTAATACCAAATGCTCCAGTCTTACAGGATAATCAAGGAGCAGTAG
>JANHFT010010124.1:57442-68017 GCA_032467955.1 Pseudoxenodon macrops | reverse complement strand
ACTTTCTGAGCAGTTTGGCAAACTGGTTGTTGGAAGAAATCATTAGGGCAGAGAACCGGTTGTTAAATTACTTGAATTCCACCACTGTCTCTACCTTGATAAAATTAGCCTTAAATGTATTGACGAGAAGCAGAGAACATATAAGACCACAGCAAATATTTGAGAGAGAAGTGTTCCAGTTCTCCCCACTTTATCAAAAGGGTGTATCTACCAAATGGAATAAATTTTGGTTGGCAACCCATAGTTTGCAAGTATCAGCTTTGCGAGTTAGCTGAGACAAGAAGCACACCAAAGGTACTAGTTCTACTTTATTGTATTGTCCTCCCAAAACTCAATTTCCCTGGGTGCATTTGGCAAGCCACATTCCTCCAATGGCTTGTTCCGTTTTTGGAATTCAGTTATTTTTCTTTACCTTCTTTTCTCATATATTCAGGAACGTATTGTTGGAAGTTCGTTCTATATATTTGTTTATTATAGAATTGATGCCTGCTGCAATGAATCAACTACATTAGGCTCTAAATGGTTTACAGAATTAAGAACATAAAATAAGAATTTCCTACCAAAATGTCCAGAATAGATAAATAAAGTATCTCACTCTTCACCCTATGGATCTACAGTATATCATTTAAATCTTTATTCTTCATCTTTACCTATTCTTGCCAAGTTTCATGGCATTTAGTATCATCTATATTCTGAAATCTAAATGTCTGTCCTTATCCATTTGAACTTTTTCCCTCTGGAAACAATGATTTCATTTCCCCTGTCAACAGTACATTAACTTGGCATAATTCAGGCTAATGTAATATTTTTATACATATGGATTTATCCAATGAAAACATTTAGGCACTGAAAACTATCCCATCACCCTGGGTGGCCTATAGTTACAAGAATAAATTCAGCTAAGACAAAAACAAGAAAAATCTATGATGCCTTTTCAAACACCAATAACTAAAATACTCCTTTATTCTTAAATAAATATTCCTTTGTTTACATTTTAATATCTATTGCCTTGAAATTCGAGAGACCCTGACTCTCCCTTTTATCTAAAACTCCTTTGCCAGGTTATTTCATGTTTTAAAAGAGATTCATGCATACACTTTGAACTTAGGTGATAAGCAAGCTTTGAGTTGGAAAAGACAATAGATTCTTTACAGATTAACAGTGCATGCTCTCCAAAACTATCAGAATGAAAAGAATGATTGGAGAATGACAATTTAATCTTTAACTAAGCAGGAGAGCATTTATAAAGTTTTAGAATTTTAAATTAAGCGGTGCAAAAATCCTGATATCCTGAGTTGTCATAAAATCATCTTCTCTGAAACAGCAATAGAAAATATAAGAATACAGAAATACTAGCTCCAGAGTCACAAATCAAGAAGCTGCTCTAAGATGGTCTTTGTGTAATTGAACATGACATTGTATTAGATGACAGTTCGGATGAAATTTAAGTGGCCTACTGTTCTTCTCTTCTGAGGGGTGAAAGATAATAGGATTGATATAGAAAGTTTTAGGAGAGTTTCCAAAGTTATTTCGAATCAGGTACTTCTTCTATGGAATTACGATCAAGCTTTAATGGAAACTTACCTGCCTAGACATGAAAACAAAGAGAATGTGTCATTTGAGAAAAATGACGGTATCTCACTAAAGATCTACCTTATGCCATACAGAGCTTGCTATTGATGCCAGCTGGCATTTAGGGCTGGCAGAAAAAGGGAACCCCAGGCTATCTTCATGCTACAGCAAATCCCTACAAAGTTAATAACACAGACACCTGTTTCCAGAGGCATCAACAATAGTTGCCCAGTGATTTTCAGATGTGTTCCTGTCTATTGCATGGGGTAGAAACAACTGAAAGACAAAGATTTATGCCAGTCTTTGGCCTGGAACTTTACAGGACTCCATGCAGTGTTGACATGGGCGCTTCCATCATCACTCCACGCATGCTACTCTTTATATTATGTATCTCTGGGGCTTTTCCTACCAAGAAGTACAAAGAAAGAGCTAATAGGGAACAACTGCCAGGGGCTCTAGCTGTCCTTATTGTTTACAGGCAAGCCCATTAAGCCGTGGATTCATTTACTCGTTTCCCCAAAGGATGAGGAACGACACAAAGGGTGTATTTCACAATCTTTTCTGATTCCTTAGTCACCATTTGAGGAGGAATGATTCTGGTTGCCCAGGAAAGATGATTGCTGTGTAAGCCAATGTTTTATTTAGAAATGCTTAGCTCAAGAAAGGTAAGAAAACATTAGCTAGGTCAAAATTATGCCCAGCTTGGCTGAATTTAAAAAAATGTAACATTTTGCATGAAGCCAGAACCACTGCTTATCATATTTACGTTGCTTCAAGAAGGCAAAGACTCTGAAACCTATAGAAATATTAAACCCAAGCCTGGTGTTTACATAGGTCTGAGTGTGAGTAAGAAAATAGAGTCAGTGAGAGAGCAAGAACCCTAAAGATTTTATCTCAAAAGGGTATCTAACACCATGGTAATTGCATTACACACTTAAATACTTTAGCTATTGCACAGATTAGCAAACCTTCTCTGTTCATTACCATGCAAGGTAATGAATTCCAGTTTCTCATTCCCATTTAGAAAAATAATGGTAGCACTAGAGTAATATTTATAATTTTCACGCATTTCAATCCCCAGTATCTTGAAGTAAAATAATAACAACAAAAAAGGGGGAAATATTCGCTCAAATCAAGCTTGACTCTTAATGATAACATATACATTTCCATGGACTTTTCGTGGTGAAATGGCCACGATATTACATAACTTTCCTAGGTTACCCTACCACTCTGAGATTTTCTGGCAGTCTACATACAAAGCAAAACTGAGTGAAAATTCATAGTGGCAAAAGAATTCTGAGAGTTGAGGTTAACATATCTTGAAGTTCCCAAGGTTAAGAAACACTGGTGTATATAATATTCAGTTAATAATGAAATAAATTGGTTTCCTCTCTCCGACTCTGGATCATATGGGGGTTGGTTTCAGAAAAGTTTGTAGCTAGTGCTTCACTAGAAAACTTTTATTTGTTTGGCTATGTTAGATCTCAGATTAGGGTAGGATGTGGTTGCATAAGCTAGCCAAAGCTATGTTAGCAGCTGCTGCCTTGATTTAATTCCATATATGCAAAATAAGACATGAAGAAATGCACCTCAATAGCATCACTTCGTTGCAGCAAATGGAATGAGGCTCTTAGTTTTCAAAATTCTCCAGTGCTTCTTTTTTCCCCAGAGACCAGGTGAAATTCAGTAGGTTCTGACAGGTTCTGGAGAACCGGTAGCGGAAATTTTGTGTAGTTTGGAGAACCGGAAAATACCACCTCTGGCTGGCCCCAGAGTGGGGTGGGAATGGAGATTTTGCAATATCCTTCCTCCAGGAGAGGGGGGGAAATGGGGATTTTGCAGTATCCTTCCCCTGCCACATCCTTCAAGCCATGCCCACCAAGCCACACCATGACACCAAGCCACGCCCACAGAACAGGTAGGGAAAATGTTTGAATTTCACCCTTGCCAGAGACCCCAAATATGTTTCACACATTTTCTCTATATCTATAAAATATAATAATATAAAACTTATTTTTTTCTGCACCTATAATAATAGAATAGAATAATAAGTGCCTTAACCACTCAGAATGAATTGTATGGTGGTTGGGATTTATAGGTAATCCTCGAGTTACAATTACAGTTGGGGCTAGAACTTCTGTTGCTAAGCACTGCGGTTGTTAAGTAAGTCGTCATGTGATCCTGCCCAATTTTATCACCTCTTTTGTCATGGTCATTAAACAAATCACATGTTTGTTAAGGGAATCTGGCTCCTCTTCTTGTATTTGCTTGTCAGAAGTTGGCTGGAAGGTTGCAAATGGCGATCATGAGACCCTACAACTATTATAAATATATGCCAATTGCCAAGTGTCTGAATGCTGATTATGTGATCGCGGGGACACTATAATGGTCTCTATACACTATAAGTTGTAAGTGACTTTTTCCAGCACCGTCGTGAATTCTAACAGTCATTAAACAAATGGTCATAAATCAAGTACCACCTGTATAGGATTTGAAAAGTCTCCAGAAAGCACACACATTCATTTCTTGTGGCTTCCAGAGATGTTGTGCTATAACTCACACATTTTGAAGCCGGAATAATTGTTGCCAATAAACATGTCAACAGACTTTAACAGATTAGCAGAGTTGGAAGGGACCTTGCAGGTCATCTAGTCCAGCCCCCTGCCCAAGCAGGAGACCCTTATATCTGCCTCTGCCTAGAATTGATCTCAGGTGTTGATTCCTCCTTCTTTCTGGCTAAAAAAACTATATTATCCCTTTTTTCCTTCTCTATCTATCCCTTATACAACTTTAAAAAAAATGGGATGCAGTTTTAGAAGGAAATAACGTTTTAGAAGGAAATAATTGTTCCAACAATAGCAAAGAAATTTAGTAATCGCTTTTATAATTTACAATTTTACAATTTATAAAAAAGTGATTTCTTCCTTTAGGGTTAAGAAATCTGAAATAATATACAGATTTCTTTTAATATAAATTATGACAGTTTACAAATACGAATGAGTAAACAGAAGCATATATTACTATTTCCCCCCCCCCCCAAAAAGGAAAAGCAGAGATGGTTAAATTGATTCCTTCATCCAAAGAGAATATAATTAATTTTGTTTCTATTTGGAAATTGCTTCCATATTTTGTGCTTGCAATGGGGGGGGGAATGAAACTTTGATATTGTTTCTGCTGATTAGATAGGTTGGTTGCTATAGAAATGGCTAGTATATACTATTGTGTAAAAGTAAAAAATTGAGGTTGTAATGTTATTATCTTCTACTGTGCTAAAGAGAGTTGGAAATCAATGCCATTTTTTTCTTTTTCCATCTCTACTAAATATTTTTTTCTTCCCTTCCCCCCCTAGTTTTCTATTAATTTTTAATTTCTCTTTGTATTTTATATTTTGATAAACCAATAAAAATATGATTTAAAAATAAATAAATACAGTAATCACGCACACCTTTGGAAGACATCAATCTGGGAAATGCTGACCTACAATGAGGAAAGGCTACACTAAAGATGCAGAGAATTGGGTCAGAATGGAACTCATGCTAAACAGAGTCTGTAAAGCAGGGGTGTCAAACTCGATTTCATTGAGGGCCGCATCAGGGTAGTGTTTGACCTCAGGGGGCCAGGGTGGACGTGGCCAGCATGACGTCATTTGTGTTGGGGGCGCCTATGGCAGCCCAAACTTTGTGCCAGTGAAAATGGCTTCCTGAGCTCTTCTTTTATGCTGTGACGGCCTCCTGAAATCCTCTGCCAGCGAAAATGGAGCTTGGGGAAGGCAGCATGTAGCCCTCGCAAGCTCCATTTTCACTGGCAGACGCACTGTCAGCCGGTCCTTCGCGTGGCCCTCACAAGCTCTGTTTTTGGCTGGGATGGCCTCCTGCAACCCTCTGCCAGTGAAAACGGAGCTTGGGAGGGCCGTGTGTAGCCCTCGCAAGTTCCATTTTCACTGGCAGAGGCACTGTCAGCTGGTCCTTCACTATTTCCAGGGCGGCCCCGCAGACCAAAGCTAAGCACTCCGTGAGTCGGATCTGGCCCCCGGGCCTTGAGTTTGACACCCCTGCTGTAAAGGATGTGTCTGTGCTGTATAAAGATTCTGGTTTAATAATTGTGTCTCCCTCCTCATGGAATCCTGGGAATGGGGTTTCTGTGAAAAAAGCGAGATAAGGACATCTTAAGAGGATGTTGAGAATCCTTGAAAGGGAGCTCCAAATTGACAGAAAAGAAAATTGTTTTTGTTACTGAGAGGGAAGGGCAAGGGACATTTCAGTTACTGAAGGGAAACAGTTACTCCTATAAGGGTTGAGTTAATCTGTAAATCCAGCATGCTAATGTTTACTTTTTGTAGATTGTACAGTCACAGAATTGATGCTTAGGAGGTCTCCTATTCTGCACTGATCAGAGAAGAGGTCTTAATGCAAAGCTGGTCCAATTGTCTGCTTTACTAGCCGGCCCTAGCATATGCTTTTAACAGCAGATGCTCCATTCTTTTTGCTCTCTGAAATTCATGACATGGAAGGCCTACACTTGACTTTATGCTGTCTTGAGAGAAATCCAACGCCAACTATCCTATAGCTACACCAGGCCACATGTATGTTTATTGATAGTGTAATGGAGTACAACGGAGGCTAGCCCTTCAAAATCAGACCCACTTTGTAAATTTGATAAAAACAACTTCTTTTCTCTCTTCCTCTTTGCAAGATAACATGAGCTATTTCTATGATTGTCCCATACTCAGTTTATGACAAATAAGATTATATCGTTCATTTGGCCCCATCCAGCAAGTAAAAGTAAATATGCAAATACATTAAGCATGCACACACAGACATGCATAATTTATACACACACACACACACACACACACACACAGGGGGAGAGAGTGTACTGTGTCAAATTTATCCAGAATTAACATAATGATGAAGCTTGGATGCTTTTAGGGTTATGAATGCATGTGTATCTGTATACGTAACCACACCCATATAAGTACAAAAAATGAAGAATATACCAATCAAATTATTTAATCCATCAACATCTGCTTTTCCAAATCCTTGTGACTTACCTTTGGGCAGCAAGTCTGAACAAGGCGGACAAGAATGTAGCATCTCCCTCCATTTTCTCACCTGCAGTACTTTTTCTAGTAGGACTATAGCAAAAGTGAAGTTTCCGCTGCCGAATTTTAAAAAAAAAGGCCAATAAAATCTAATGTGTGAACCAGCGCAGTAGAAGACAAAAATAAAAATTGCAATGATTTGAACCCGCATGAAAAATGGACTGAAAATTAAAAATGAAATTCAATAGACACAAATGAAAACCAGTACATTTAGAAAACAGAACTTGAATGTACAGATATAGGATGAAGGATATCCGTCTTAGTGTTTGTGGCAAGGATTTTGAAACAGTACTTTCTTACACACTGAGTTCAGCATGATTGTGAATACATCTTCAGTATTGTGGGGCAACAGGAAAATCATCAAATCATTAGATTTTCTATGAAAGTCTATGATCTTTCTATGAAGGAGGACATGCGGTTAATTTGGTCCCATAATGTACCCTAGAACTCTGTAGAACATTCACAAAAATGTAGATTAGGGTTCTGGAAGAACTGGCTACTTGGTTCTCCTGCTTCCTTGTTTCTTTCTGGTCTCTTCCTCTGTACCTTTCTATATCTGTGTATCAGGGATGGGCTCTAACTTACCTCACCGCCGGTTTTCTTCCTCTCGCACTGCGTGGCTGCACCTCATGGCCGTGCGCATGTGCAGTACAAAATTATTACAAAAAATTTGGAAAAGAAAATTCCCCCCAAAAAAATTACAAAAAAAAGATGCCGGCATCCACAGACCAGAACCAGTTCCGTGATGTCACCAGCAGCTTACTACCTACGGTACTCTATAGAACCGGTCCGAACCGGTAGGAACCCACCTCTGCTGTGTATTCATGTACCATTCTCTAACATGGTCAACAAAATGAGTTTCTTTTCCCAAGGCTTAGATAGTATTATCCCTGATTATTTACCCAGAAAAAGATAGCTTCAGTTAAATCAGTACCCAGCTGAACACAATTAGGACTCCCTCCAGAAACTCTAGTTATTTTTGCTATGGGAGCAAATGGGATTATTATTGGTGGCTGCAAAGGAGTTGATTGAACAAGAGTCACTCCATGGGGGAGCCTCCGGAGGGGTGCTTCCCTCAGCATCAAATAAATAACCAACGTTGTACTAGCTAGCCACTTCATAGCTCCCCAGCAGCATTTTTTAATACTTGAGGACAGATTATATATAATAGAAGACAGGCTTCAAGGGAGAGATACAGATTCTTAGGATATTCATCCTGCTAATCCAGTGATCTGGAGAAATTGAGACCTACAATTGTTCTTCTTGGCACTGTTGCATCTTATGAAGGTTCATTTGCTTTCCAAACCTAAAAATAACTTCAGATAATTGTAATTGGCACTGCTTCTCTTCTCTTCCCCCCCCCCCCTAAGAATTCTGGTCTTGTAATTTAATTAAGATGCTGTAAAGATTAAGGCTTTCTCCTTATTATCCTTCCTCTGGAACCAACCACAGCAATCAAACTAGTTTAGGGTAATTTTTAATAAACATATACTATCAATAATAATGGCTAAAGCTTATCCCATATATCTCTAATTTCCATTCATTTGCATCTTACATAGAGAACTTCATTGCATGGAAGGAGAAAGGCCCACACATCTTATTATCTGGGAGGAGTTCAATCTGGTTGCTCTTAAAAAAGTGGAGAGGGTCCTTGGTCTGTGAGCTGGGTTACCTGTGTTCTGGATCCATGGCTCTCCTCGCTGATTAAGGTCTTCTAGAAGATGGCATGTAATTGGGCCCAGGGGTGGGTTGCGGATATTTTTGCTGCCAGTTCCCTCAGGGTCTTGCTGCATGTGTGCGTGTGAAGCGCGCACGCATGTGTGCACGCAGCAATAAAAACCTAGCTTCTGTGCATGCTCAGAAGCAAAATTCAAGATGGCGGCACCCATGGAGACACCGACAGAACCGGCTCCGTGATGTCATCACAGAGTTACTAATTGTTCTATAGACCCATCTCTGATTGGGCTCAAAAGATGATTAATGCCTATTTGGGGGAGGAGATGGCACTTCCTGCCCTGTAGAAGGCAGTGTGCACCCCCTTCCCAAGATAACTCCCTTGAACCCCACAGAATTGGACAATTTTCATCCAGTATCCAATCTTCCTTTTTAGGGAAAGTTGTTGAGAGGTTGGCATACAGCAGGAGTCAGCAACCTTAAACACTCAAAGAGCCACAAAGGTCCGAACCAGAAGCCCCCTGTTCTATTCTGGAGCTGACCGAAAATCCGGTTCCCCCACCATAGAGTCTCCTCCTAGCGCGGCGTCCTTTTTCCTCTACCAACCGTAACCGAAAACCCTATCAATTGTGGAGCTGACCAGAAAACCCGTCCCTTGCCATAGTCTGCTCCTAGCATGCCCTGCTTCCCCCCAACTGGAAGCTCCTCTCAAAATTGTGGTGCTGACCAGAGACAGGGAGCTGCAACAGAAAGATGAAAGAGCCACATGCGGCTCCAGAGCTGCAGGTTGCTGACTCCTGGCCTACAGCTACAAAGGAGCTTGAATGAAGCAGATTATTTGGATTGTTTTCAGTCCAGCCACAGGCAGAGCACTGAAACAGCATTGGTTGCGCTTGTTGGTGATCTCTGGGAAGCTTGGGATGAAAGTGGTGCAATTATTCTGGCCCTCCTGGACATTTCAGTGGCTTTCAACACCATTGACCAGCTGTCCCTCTCGTACAGCTTCAGAGGTTGGACATGTGAGGCATAATGTTAGGGTGGTTTTCCTCCTTCCTCTATAGCTAGTCAGTGTTGGTAGGAGATGAGATGTCAAGTCATAAGCCCCTGTAATCCAGGGTGTCCCAGGGCTTGAGTCTTTTTCCACTCCTTCTTAATATCTACATCAGGGCTGTCAAACCCCGAGGCCTACGGGCAGGATGCATTATGTGCTGGTCACGGCCATGCCTGGTTTAGCGAAGGGGGAAAAGTTGCAATATATCACGTGACGATGCTGTGACATTTGACACCCCTGATCTACTTGAAACTTCTAGGGAAAAATATTAGTATGTGGTCTGGTATTGCCAGTACGTTGATTATATATATCCACCCAAATCCCAATGAGTGATGCTGTGGCAGTGGAATGGCTATGGGGTTGTTGCCCTTTAGGCTCAAAGATATTTCATCTTTGATGCTGGAGAGGGTGGCACTTCCCCAGATAGAACTGATGAACAATTTGGGGATCCACCCGGACTCACAATTCTTGCTGGAGGAACAAATGGCAGCTGTAGCTAGTGGTGCCATCACACGGATCCCTCTACTGTGTCAAGTATGCCTCTTCCTGGACGAAGAGGTTTTGTTCACAGTCATTCATGTTTTGGTCAACTCCCATATGGATCGCTGCAGGGGCACTTTACAAGGGACTGCCCTTGAAGACCACTCAAGATCATGGCAATATGCACAGAGATGATGCTCCTTATATATATATATTTAAAACACCTCCATTGTCTGAGCTGTGCTGGCTTCTAGTCTCCTTTTGGGTGCAATTTAAGGTGCTAATCATCACCTTTAAAGCCCTATATGGCATAGGTCCAGATTATCTGCAGGACTGCCTTTCTCTAAGGACATCTACCCATCCAATGAAGTCACATAGGATGGGCACATTCCTAATTCTTCCCCTTAAATATTGCCATTGGAATGGGGACTAGGACGGAGGCATGTCTTTTCTGGGGCAGCCCCTACCCCAGTGATGGCGAACCTATGGCATACGTGCCACTGGTGGCACGTGGAGCCATTTCTGAGGGCATGAAAGGCATTGCCCTGTCAGCTCCAGCGTGCATGCGTGCACTGGCCAGATGATTTTTGGCCTTGAATTTCAGCTGTTTTTCACCCTCCGGAGGCTTCAGGAGCTTTCAGGGAAGCCTCCAGAGGGTGAAAAATGGCCCAACGGGCAAACCGGAAGTACATTCCTG